>CAUYQU010103070.1:0-63545 GCA_963574635.1 Cheracebus regulus | reverse complement strand
TAGGTCTTTTCACATAGTCCCATATTTCTTGGAGACTTTGTTCATTCCTTTTCCCCCTTTTTTCTGTCATCTTGCCTTCTTGTTTTATTTCATTGAGTTGATCTTCGACCTCTGATACCCTTTCTTCTGCTTGGTCAATTCAGCTGTTGAAACTCGTGCATGCTTCGCAAAGTTCTCGTATTGTGTTTTTCAGCTCCATCAATTCACTTATATTCTTCTCTAAGTTGTCCATTCTCGTTAGCATTTCGTTAAATCTTCTTTCAAGGTTCTTAGATTCTTTGCATTGGGTTAGAACATGTTCTTTTAGCTCACAGAAGTTTCTTATTATCCACCTTCTGAAGCCTGATTCTGTGAGTTCATCACACTCATCCTCTGTCAAGCCTTGTTCTCTTGCTGATGAGGAGCTGCGATCCCCAATAGGAGGAGAGGCATTCTGATTTCGGGTGTTCCCAGCCTTTTTGCACTGGTTTCTTCCCATTTTTGTGGATTTATCCACCTGTCGTCTTTGTAATTGCCGACTTTCAGATTGGGTCTCTGAGTGGACGTCTGGCTTGTTGGTGATGAAGTTTTTTCTGTTTCTTAGTTTTCCTTTCGGGGGGCGCCCCTTCCCCACAGAGCTGGGCCTTCCCGGGTTCAGCTGTGCTTGCTCTCAGTCCTCAGCGCTTCCAATTGCTGTTCTCCTTGTGGGAATGGGACCAGCCGAGCCCAACTAAAAGGGCATCCAGTCCCGTACACTCCTCACCGAGAAGCACTGCGCCAGCCAAAATAGTCGCGCTGGCGACCCATGTGGCTCCTTCGCCGGGAATCTCCCAGTCTGTGGGCATCAAAAATTTGTCTGCAATTGCGGCATCCACTAGCTCTCTGCGCTTTCACTGGGAGCTACAATCCTGAGCTGCTGCTATGTGGCCATCTTGGATCTCTCTCCGCCCGGTGATGAAGTTTTTCTGTTTCTTAGTTTTCCTTTGGTGGACGCCCTTTCCCCACAGAGTCGGACCTTCTCGGGTTCGCTGTGCTTGCTGTGAAACTCTCAGTCCTCAGTGCTTCCAATTGCTGTTTTCCTTGTGGGGATGGGACCAGCCGAGCCCGTCCGTCCCGTATACTCCGCACCGGGAAGCGCCACGCTGGGGCGCTGGCAAAACAGCCGCGCCGGCCAAAAGAGTCGCGCTGGCGACCCGTGTGGCTCCTCTGCCAGGAATCTCCTGGTCTGTGGGCAACAAAAATTCGTCGGAAAGTGTGGCGTCCACTCGTTCTCTGCGCTTTCACTGGGAGCTACATTCCTGAGCTGTTGCTAATCGGCCATCTTGGATCTCTCTCTCTCGTTTTATATTCTTTACAGAAGGTATCCATTAGCTGCTTGTTTGGTTGTGGTCTGTCTCCTCCCACCAGAATGTAAATCATGGACTTTGCCTGGCTTCTTCACCAATGCCTAGAATAGTGCCTGGCACATAGTAGATGCTCAATAATTGAATGATTGCTGACTAATAACAATTCTCTCACTACCTATCTGAGCCTTCTGACCATGACCTCATTTTACTTCTCTTATAAATCCTTTTTATTCAATTAGTCTTTTCTCAGATTCATCAGAAAACAACTAAAAATTTGGAATAAATATTCCTGCTCTCTTGATTTATATATTCCCCTCTAACCCTGCCCCTTGCCCCTCACCTCCCAATTCCTCTCTCCTGCACATTTACAAGGCTAACAGGACAGTACGATCAGACACGATTTTCTCCTCTCCTGAAGGCTGGTGCTAAATCATGAGGCTTAACAAGATTCCCATTGCTCTTACTCATTGGAGCTGTCACGCTGTGGCTGAACCAATATTGGGAGTCATATTGTACAATGAAGTTCATTTTGTTCCCACGCTATTGTACCTGCAAGCAGAGTCTCTGTCACGTTTGTTTTAATAACAGGGTTCCAGAGGGAAAATGCCAACTGAATTTATTACTAAAATAAATAGAAACTACAGGAGTAGGCTGAAGTGGAAGAGATTTCCAAGAAACTTTAACTTCTTAAACTTGGGGTCCAGTTAAACTGATGAAACACATGCCACCTCTCATTGGAAGATGAGTCTCTTGGCCAGGACCTGAGACCACAGTTTGACCTTTGTGAATCTGCATTACCCTCCCCATTAGCTGATGAAAGAAGACCATGTTGCCCAGAGATCTTCTTTTTCTCTCTTTCCAATAATTTCCCCACTGTTCATAAAAATAATGAGAGTATTAATAGTGATATAATTATATGCCAACTGTTATACTTTGAAAATTACTTGTAATTATATTGCATAAGTATATACATATAATCATATAAAACTACTTCTACTTTGTATATACTTTTATAGTACATATGATTACATACTACCCACTATTTCAATGTCTGAGATACAGTAGTGACACATAGCTGTACCTCCTATCTGCACTCCAATGGGGAAGACAACACAAAAGATATATAAATCAATTAGTTATAAGTTGTGGTAAGTGATATGAAGAAAACTCACACAGGGTTGAGACTGAAGGAGGAAACATACTTAGATGAAGCAGATATGATTTCAGCTAAAATCAAAGGGCAGATGAGTGGAACTATGTGAAGAGTGTGTGTGTGTGTGTGTGTGTGTGTGTGTGTGTGTGTGTGTGTGTGTGTGTGTGTACACAGATGCATCCTTACTCTGTGGATGAGAAATCCAAGGCCTTGAAAAGTTAAATTTCTTGCCCAAGGTCACTCACATGTTATGAAGCAGGGGTTCTTTTGTGTTTTTGTTTCTGTTTTTTATTTTAGAAGCAAATTTAAGTGTGTCACATTTATTTTTATTTTAATTTTTAAAAGAATTAAAACTTAAAATTTTATTTTTATTGCAAAATACTTAACTAGCAAGTTAAAATTTTATATGTTCAAAGTGTACAGCATGATGATTTGGTATGTGTATACAGTGTGTACCGATCACCACAGTCAAATTAATGAACACATCTATCAGCGCCCCAAGTTAACATTTTAGGAACTAGTTTGGTCAAACTCTGAATTATACATCCTTTCCACAGTTCTATGCTGTTGCTTGCTTAAATCAGAGAAGATGAAGGGCTGGTGCTTAGTTGGAGAAAGAGGTCAAGTGTCACAGTCTGGGGTCCCCTGTACGTTGTAGTAATGGCTGAGCAACGTTCCCAGGGCAGCTGCAGTTCCAGCTGTGAGTCTGCAGAGTAGGAAAGGCTCTTGCTATGCCACAGAGGGGGAAGGGGTGGGAGAGGCTGAAATGAAAGGAAAGCAGCAAGACAGAAAACAACACTACTTGTAGAAGATGTGGCTGAGAAGAGGCTCAAGAAAATATCTAAAAGATTTGAAAACATTGGAAGAACGGACCCGATGCCAAGACAGGTGAACTCAAGTCCCCAAATTCACACTTCCTTTGGGTCCACTGAGCAGGTGGAACTCAGATATTGGCCAGATTTCAAAGTCCACTTTGGAAAACCCCTTCAGATCCCATAGCCAGACTGCTTTTCCCATTTTCTCCTTTAATTCATTCAGAAAGCACACATCGAGTGTATTCTACTGCTGGCACTGACAGCACAAAGAGGAATGAAGTGGCCAGTGATTGGCCTCCTCTAAATAGGTTTACCTGGCCAGGCACAGTGGCTCGTACTTGTAATTGCAACACTTTGGGAGGCCAAGTTGGGAGGATCACTTGAGTCTAGGAGTTTGAGACTAGCCTGGGAAACATAGTGAGACCCCATCTATACAAAACACACACACACAAAAAAAATCAGCCTGATATGGTGGCACATGCCTGTGGTCATGATTACTCAGGTGGCTAAGGAGGGAGGATCACTTGAGCCCAGGAGACTGAAGCTGCAGTGAGCTATGATCATGCCACTACACTCCATCCTGAGTGACAGAGTGAGATCCTGTCTCGAAATTAATTAATTCAGGTTCACCTGACTCCCAGAAGTCAACCAGTAAGTGTCCAGGCAGCAGCCCTGATGAGTTCTCAGGCACTGAGTGCCAGCCTTGCTCCAGGTGTTCTGCCAGAGATGGGTGGACCAAGGTCATAGTATCATTTCATCCCACAGAAGCCAGAACCTGGTGAAGAATACAGCAGGTCAACCAGCAGTGACAGCCTGTGGGGCTGGAGCTGTGGGAGAGGGAGGTGCAGGAGGCCATGAGAGCTAAAAAGGGGGTTTTAGCTCTGACCAGAGATCAGGAAGGCTTCCTGGATGAAATGGCCCCTCTTTCATTCATTCAGCAAATAACTACAGTACCCCTGTTATGGCCAGACACTGCTCCCGGTGCTGGAGTTAAAGCAATGAGCAACAAAACCTCTGCCCTCATGGAGCTGACATCCCACAGGCAGGGGAAAGACCACCCACAGATACATCATAAGCAAATAAATAGTGTAAACAAGTGGGGTGTGGTGGCTCATGCTTGTAATCTCGGCACTTTGGGAGGCCGAGGCAGGTGGATCACCTGAGGTCAGCAGTTCGAGACCAACCTGGCCAACATGGTGAAACCTTATGTCAAAATAAATAAATAAATAAATAGTGTAAACAATTTGATTGATGGATAAGTGTTTCGAAGACCACAAAACAAAGAGAAGGACAGTGACAGGCAGAGCAGGAGAGTTACTGTGGAGTGGGCGGGCAGTGGAGGCACCATAGAAGAGCGTGGATCCACATAGAAGATGTGAATCACAAGATGAGGTGGATGAAGATGAGGCAGAGGCCTGTGGAAAGGCCTAAGGTGGCATCAGCCTGGCCTCGTCAACTATAGGAAGGCCAGTGTGGCCTGAGTAAAGTGACCAGCCACTCACCGGGGGCCGCTTGGTCAAGCAGAGATGAGCCCAGAGACAGAAGCAGGGCCATCTAGGGGCCTAGTACAGGTTTGGATTTAATTCATAGTGCAATGGAAAGCCATTGACAGGTTTTAAGGAGGATATGGAAACGCTCTGATTCACATGTTTAAACAGTAACCCTGGCCAAATGGATTGTGGAACACATAGATTGTTAGCATTTATCTTTTTTTAACAAAATGTTATTTTAGAGTAATTTTAGATTTACAGAAAAGTGACAAAAGTAGTACAGTAGAGACTTCCCATGCACTTCACCCAATTTCTGCCATTGTTAACCTCTGCATGGTACATTCATCATAACTGAAACATTAACGTGGGTAGATTACCAGCAACTAAAAGACAAACTGTGGACTTCACCAGTTTTTCTACTGATGTCCTTTTTTTTTGTTCCAGTATCCAGCTCAGGATAGCACATGGCATTTAGACCCATAGTCTTCTGAATAGTCTTTCTATACTTGAGGAAAGGCCTGCATCATCTAGAATTCACTTCTCTTTCTTGTAACTAAAAGTCCTGATAGATAAGAATAAAAGAGTGGGCTCAGGAAGGATATTGCTTCCTGAATAAAATGGGGTGGGATGCCAATTTAGTTTATACAGTCACACCAATTACTATAAAATAAAGGTACTTTTAATACCCCAAATTAGAAAGAACAGCCTCAGAATAGAAGTCTCTTATGCTGAATAAATTTAGCTTTATGAAAAACTTAATACATTACCTGAAATTTTCTCATTTGTCTGAAAAGAATGAAAATTTATATGAACTTATATTGGTCCAGCCCACAGAATCTTTTCTGGGATGGCGATCTACTTTATTTAATTTTAAAAATTGTTTTTTTAATAAATAGAGACACAGTTTCGTCATGTTGCTCAGGCTGTTCTCATACTCCTGGGCTCAAGTGATCCGCCTGCCTCAGCCTCCCAAAGTGCTGGGATTACAGGCAGGCATGAGACCATGCCCAGCTGGGGACAATAATCTTTTAAAAAAAAAAAAAAGTGGATTCACAGAATTATAACTGCTTAATTGGCAAATATTGATTCAGCACCTTCTATGTGTCAGGTGCTACAAAACACACTCAAGAGTTTTGATTTTAGAATCATGCTATGGACCAAGGAAAATAAATTATCTAATTGAAGACGAGATTTGTTACAAAGGTGGTGGAGCTGGCAAGTAAAGGCAACTCAACATTTCTGAGCTGGCTCTAAGATGAGCGCAGCAACTGAGGAGAGCTGCACAGGAGATCATCCCTGGGATGGGATGGCTGGCCACTGAAGCCTCCTGCCCAAGTTTGGGCTTCTAGCATGATTTAGTCATAGGAAACCAAGTTTTAGGGCAACTTCAGTTGTGTCTATGCCTTAACAAGCAGCTGTCTTTATTGTAATATCTCCTCCCTACTTTCTCCTGATCATTTCACTTGGTCTAAGTTGGGATACCCAAGTAGGAAATTTTAGAACAAATGATAAAAATATCGATCCTCATTAAGAAGATTAAAAAATAACAAACCTGGCCAGGCACAGTGGCTCACACTTGTAATCCCAGAACTTTGGAATACCGAAGTGGATAGATCACCTGAGGTCAGGAGTTTGAGACCAGCCTGGCCAACATGGTGAAACCCTCCCTCTCTACTAAAAGTACAAAAATTAGCCAGGTGTGGTGGTGCGTGCCTGTAATCTTAGCTACTCAGGAGGCTGAGACAGGAGTCACTTGAACCCTGCAGGTAGAGGTTGCAGTGAGCCAAGATCACACCATTGCACTCCAGCCTGGGTGACAGAGCGAGACTCCATCTCAAAAAAAAAAAATCTGATTGGGATTCTACAATAAGCACAGCAGATAAAGATGGGCAGTTCTTGCACTGCCTCCTCCCCAGCAACAGACTGGTCAAGAGAAAAAGACCGCTGCCACTGAGTGACACTGGGGTTGTGGGATTATGTCCTTGGGCATCTGTGAGGGACTGCCAGAGGCAAAGTCAGGCCACTAGCCAACTGGAGCTTTTTACTTCCTTTTCCTAATGCGGAGCAGAGGTTACTTTTAAAGAGTAGCGTTGGGACTTGCATTAGGATCACCAGAGGTTCGTGGTAAGAATGAAAAACTCTGGATCTCTCTTCTAGGCATCCTAAATTGGAATTTACAATATCTGTATGTTAAAGAAGCTCCTTAAGTGATCTTAACCTACCTGAAACCTTGAGGGCCACTGTCCCACAGGCTCCCCACCCATCTATGGATGCCTGTGGTGAAAGTGAAGCGTGGGAAACATGCAAATGATCTGGGAGGAGGTTCTACAGAGGTGAAGGATGGAGCAAGTTCAGGGGGCCATGTCCTGTTAGGCCATTCCTGTGCACTCATTACAGGTAGAGAATGGTCATTTTTGGGTAGTGTTAATCAGTCTGTGGATGTTTTGCAAACCCTTCTAGTTATTGTTCCTGTTTGGCCTGACCTTTCCTGAGGCTATTGTCCACCTTAATTCTGTAGGGCCCTTTGGGCTGAGAACTTCAAAAGCCAGAGATTACTCTCAATACTTTCGAATTTTCATGTCATAGATTCCAGAACAATCTCACGCCAGCGAATCTTGCTGGTTAAAAAGGTAGGCTCTGGCTGGGTGCAGTGGCTAACACCTGTAATCCTAACACTTTGGGAGGCCGAAGTGGGCGGATCACTTGAGGTCAGAAGTTTGAGATCAGCCTGGCCAATATGGTAAAACCCTGTCTCTACTAAAAATACAAAAATTATCTTGAAATCACTTGAACCCAGGAGGCGGAGGTTGCAGTGAGCCCAGATTGTGCCACTGCACTCCAGCCTGGGCAACAGAGCATCTCAAAAAAAAAAGAAGGTAGGCTCTAGAATCTAGACACTAGAGGGCTGTGTATCTTTGGACATTTCCTTGTGCCTCAGTTTTCTCATCTACAGAGTGGGTTCACCTTTAAGACTCACCTCATGGGTAGCAAATGAGATAACCTATTCAGATCTTTCATCATGGGCCTGGAACAGAATTAATGCATGATAAATATTAGCTCAAATATGGAACTGGTCAACAAAGCCGGGTACTCATGCACATCCAACTGACACAGAGTCACCAGGCAAGGAGGGAAGAAAAGAAAGACAAGCTTATTCACGGGGAAGCAGATGATGCTCTGCAGAGAATTCTAGGAGCCGTGCATGACTGTGTGGGAGGCGAGGAGGCAGAGGAAATGGGGGCGCTGCTCAGAGCCCCTGCTTCTGCTGGGGCGGGAATCATGTGTGACGAGAAAGAAAAAGAAAAGAAGGGAAGTGACAAACTGACTGTGCATGTGTCTGTCATCGTGGATGAGCAATAGAAATGATAAGAATCCTCAAGACAAGGCTGCATCATTAGATGAGGAATTAAAAAGCTTATTATTAAGAGATATTGATGCTCTGTGGAACCAGAGCTTTTAGAACAAAGAGCATCAGACTAACATTTTTCCAGGCTGGGGAAATGTTGTTTCATTCATGATCAGTTGCAGGCATTAGAGTCCGTGGCTTTCTTTTGTTTTATTGTTCTGTTGTCCCACTTTCTCCACCAGGCCCTAGGCTGAACCCTGAGGGGAGTCTATGAAAAAGTTCTCGAAGGAAGGCATTGGGAAGGGATAGGAGGCCCTGTCACAGAGGACAGTTTGCATTTTGAAGAGCTTCATTTGAACTGCCTAGAAAATACTTCAGAGACAGATCTATATAATCTCATCATAAATCCAACCTTATACTTTTCAAAGGGGGCAATTTAGGGCATGGAGAGGGGTACAGACTTAGCTATCAGGCCTGGATTCAAACAAAGTTCAAATTAAGGTGACTTCCTATATTACCTTGAGGAAACCACTGAACCCCTCAAAACCTTAGTCTCCCAATCTGTAAAATAAAGTTGAGATTATGACCCACCTTAGAGGGTTATTGGGAGAAAGCGGACAAGCATGAATGGTGATCTAGAGCAAGCCCTCAGGGAACAGGCATTGTCATCACCTTTTTTATCACTGTCATTGTTGTCACATAGCTAAGAGGTTGTAGGAGCAAGCTTGAAAACCAACTTAAAATCAAGAAGTTCCCTGACTTAAAATCACAGCCGCATTCAGAAAACAAATACAAATCATGCGTTTTACCCTAATAACAATTGGAGCCATTGCCAGATTTATTTCCTATCTTTTTTTGAAAAGCAGTTATTTCCAAGGTGGGAAAACTCCAGAATCCACATCTCCTTTTAAGACACATAACAGTATTATGTCAAGATGGACACGTTCTCCACAGGATTTGCCTGTTACTCCCACTTGCCCCCAGAGATCAATTTGCAAGTCTTCTTTCTTCTCCAAAGTGGATTCCCAAGGCACACATGACTCAGAAAGGAAAGCAATTCTTGTCCTTTCTCAGATTTTCCTGTGTTTTAGACCCAGATATTTCTGGTCTCCCCAGAGCTGGGGATCAGTGTAAGGACATTTCAGAAAGAGAAGAGGTGTGAGAACGAGAGTAAGTATGCAGAATATAGACAAGGCCCCCGATCCAAAAAAAGAAAACGCACACTCCCACTCACTGAATCATTCTGTAAACACCATCAGAATGTCTGCTGAGTGCCAGGTCCTGTGCTCAGAGCTGAACAACAATGAGAAGAGAATGCAGAACTTCATCTAGAAGTTCACAACCTGGAAGACAGTGAGGAATGACCACAGGGGTGTGGAGCAGGGAGCGGCACATATCACCTTTTCAGGATTGTCCCAATGACACCTTCTGAGAGATTATTAAGCTCATGTCCTGCCGACCAGCCTCAAGAGTAGGTGGTGAACACCCAAGAATAACCCCACCCCTCACCTGTTTCCATGAACTTTTTTTTTTGAGATGGAGTCTCACTCTGTCGCAAGGCTGGAGTGCAGTGGCGCGACCTCAGCTCACTGCAACCTCTGTTTCCTGGCTTCAAGTGATGCTCCTGCCTCAGCCTCCTGAGTAGCTGGGAATACAGGCATGTGCCACTATGCCCAGCTAATTTTTGTACTTTTAGTAGAGATAGGGTTTCACCATGTTGGCCAGGATGGTCTCGATCTCCTGACCTCATGATTTACCTGCCTCGGCCTCCCAAAGTGCTGGGATTACAAGCGTGAGCCACTGCGTCCAGCCGGCTGAACTCTTATTAGTCCTCATTATTTCAAAATAAGTTCCTGTGGTTGCTACTTTTCGGTTGAATGCTGGTATCCCTAGGAGACCTCATTATCAGCCACAACAAACCCCCTTTCCCTAACTCCCTTAACAGACCTTTACAACCTACAAAACATTTTCGTGTTTCCAATCTGGCAGTAGGGCAGGCAATTTTGTCCCCACTTTACAGATGAGGAAGCTAAATAATTAGCCTGTGGCCTCACGGTTCAAAGGTGAAATAGCTGGGAAGTGAACGGGGTCTTTTGACAAGCAAAGCTGGCCAAAGATCACCGCTATCCCCTAGCTCCTTAGACATAAGTTACTCTTTCCTCTCAAAAGTAAGTCTTTTGTAGCTCCATAGAAGGAAGAACTGAGAGTTCTCACGTCCTTCAATACTCACAGCAGAGACTGCCCAGTCCTATGGGCACGGGGAAAGGTCAAAGTGTCCAGGAAAAGCTGGTAATTAAGACCAGTTCCTGGGTGCTTCCCATAGGCCCAGCACTGTGCTGGAAGCAGGCTTCAGTTGTGTTACCTGAATGTCCCTGACCTCACCTGCTCCCCCGCCGTGTAACTGCAAGTTCCTCCCATGCCATTACGTAGGAATTTCCCCTTATCTAGAGGAAGAAGCTCAGGAACAAGTCCCCTCATGTTCTCCATTAATATTTACTGCCTACCCACAATTCCCTACGGGAATTACCTTGGCATCTCTGTGATACTGTGGCCTCCATTAAAACACTACCTTCCTGCCTGGGACCTCACACCCTGGAAAAGCCAGATAGACTCGGTTCCCTTCTGTGCTCAGTGCATGCCTAGTGCCGTGCGTGAGCCCCTCCCGCAGTGCAGCATTGCGTGTTGTCCACCTGGCCTCTGAACTACTAAGTTTCCCTCATCACCTGGGGAGAACAGAGCCTCCAGTTTATGGCTCTCACCCTTGCTTCACAAGGACTGAGCATCTGTTCTTGGGGTCAGGTGGGGGCAGACTCCTCATTAGAGCTTGCACTGTTCCTGTCTCCTCATTTCTTTCCCCAGGTCCCACACCAAAGTCTCCTTTCTTCTCCTTCAGTCCAAAGCCACATAAACAAATCACGGAAAGTAGAGAATCTGGACCCCCATAACCAACCGAACATTGTTGGATAATTCTGGAAAAGTGACAGCCCTGGGAGGGCATGCAGAAGAGGATCCCAATGAGAAACTTAAAAATCCCCCATCGGAACCACAGTTGTTATTTATTGAGACCTTACATGCATATCTCGTTAACCCTCACAGGAACACTTTGAAACAAGTACCCTTACTTCTTCCTTCAATTTACCTAAGAAAATAGTAGTCTCATTCTCCAAGCTAACAAATGAGGAGATGACCCCAGCACCTTGACCCTTAACCCTAGTGCAATGCTGAGTCCCACTCCCTGAGTTTCAAGGCTTTGCAGATCCAGGTAGTATTTCTTGCAACTCGATTGCTCAGAGAAACAATGACAGAGGAGGGTTTAAGTATTGGGTAGGCGGGTGGGTGGGAGGCAGGAGGAGAAGCTGTTAATTTTAGATGTGTAATTCAGACTGTTCATTAGGTGACAGAGGTGTCACTGTGCCCCTTATCTTTGCCATCTGCCTTCTAAAATAAGAGTCAGGGCCTGTGATTTCCTCAGGGGGAAGATCCATCCTTCAGAAGCTTAAAACCCCTGGGGAGGGTGGGACCCAAGAAAACAGCAGAGAAGATTCTGGGCTGTGGAAGTCTGTTTTCTGCTCCAATGTCCCCAAAACATGCCCTCAACACATAGTAGAGGGTCTTGCGAGGTAGAAGAATGTTCCAGAAATCTGTTTTTTAAGGCCTGGAGTGGTGGCTCACGCCTGTAATCCCAGTACTTCGGGAGGCCGAGGCAAGTGGATCACCTGAGGTCGGGAGTTCAAGACCAGCCTGGCCAACACGGAGAAACCCTGTCTCTACTAAAAATACAAAATTAGCCAGGTGTGGTGGCACATGCCTGTAATCCCTAGTTGGGAGACTGAGGCAGGAGAATCACTTGAACCCAGGAAGCAGTGGTTGTAGTGAGCCAAGATTATGCCATCACACTCCAGCCTGGGCAACAAGAGAGAAACTCAGTCTAAAACAAAATTGTTTTTTAGTTTGTCCCAGGCACACAAAACTACACTGGAACCTAGCCATCCTGGGCCCTGGTTCCTGTCCTTGGGTCACTTGGATGTGAGCAGCATTGATTTGTGGATTTTAACCCCCTGCAACACTGAATCTCTCCTCCTCACTGTTTATAATAGTGCTACAAAATTGAAAACCAAGAAATTATTGATGTAGCCAAAATAAGGACCCTAAAATGAGAATCACAGCCATGTGGTGGTATCTATACTTTCACTCCTGCTCCAAAACATGAAAGTGACAGCAACTCACAACTGCCTGGTGTTTACTGTTGTCAGGCACTGTTTTCAAACTGTGGTCCTGGGCCCGCATCAGCGTCACCTGAAAGCTAGTTACAGATGCATAGGCCCTGCCCAGACTTATTGAACTAGAAACCATGGGGACAGGCCCAGCAATCTGTGCCTTAACCAGCTCTTCGGGTGATTCTGATGCTCTCTAAGGTTTGAGCACCCTTACATTACTTCACTGAATCCTCACAATGACTGTAGAAGGCATGGAAATTATTGGGCATTATTGTTTCCATTTTATAGAGAAGGAACCTAAGTCTCAAAAATATTGAGTGACTTGTCTGAAATGAGTAGTTATACCAGGACTGGAATGCAGGTCATGCAGCCACTCAAGTTCCCTCTTCCCCAAACATGTTTCCCTACTGGTGAAAACTAAGCATGACAGAGGGTCAGGGTGACAAACAGTTGTTCCTATGGAAACCAGAAAAGGTAGCTTCAGTTCCAGATCAGGAAAGAAATACTGAACATTAGTTATGTGTCAGTCTCCATGTGCTATGGTCTGAATGTTTCTGTCTCCTTAAAAATGATATGTAGAAATCCTAACCCTCAAGGTGATGTTACTAAGAACCAGGGCCTTTGGGAAGCCAGGCAGCAAAGACCTTATGAAAAAGGCCCAAGAAAAATGCCTCTTCCCCTCTCGTCATGTGAGGACACAAGGTAAAGGCGCCTTCTATGAGCCAGACACCAAATCTGTCAGCCCACTGATCTTGGACTTCCCAGCCTCTAGAACTATGAGCAATAAATTTCTGTTGTTTATAAGCCACCCAGTGTTGGGGATTTATTATAGCATCCCAAACAGACTAAGACACTAAACATAAATGTCTCATCTGATTAAATTCTCACCAAAAAACTCACGTCAAGTAGGCATTCTGAAATCACATATCAGGCAGGTAATCAATTTTTCCAAGCTCTCAACACTCAGTAAGTTGCAGGGTAGTATTTAAATCCGGTTTAGTCTGTCTCCAAAATCCTCACAGCCTCTCTGGGGCACATTTACACATTCAGCAGATACACATGTGCTCATGGCAAAAAGGCCAGGAAACCAAGGATTAATGCATGTGTAGCAGCAAATGAGGTCACCCTGCTCCAGGGCTGAAAATGCACCTCTACAGCAGTTGTGGGACTTTAACAGCATCACCAGTCACCCCAGTCTGCTCCTCCCTCCCCTCTTCTTTTCCTCTTGAGAAACCACTGACGTTTCCCTTTCTCCCTGCGAGATGAAGGAAGACAAGTCCTTACTAAACTGAACGTGTTGATTCGATTTCTACTGAGTATTCACCCAACTTTCTGGGGAAGCAAAGCCCTTAGTGTAATGATGCCAGGAATGGGAGGCATTGCCAGTTGGAACCCTAGCAACTTTCAGTGAGGATTATCATAACGTTATGAATGCCTTTAACCAGCTCTTCACACAAAACACATACACACCCTTGAAAGTGGCTTGGGATTTACCAGCAACCTTCCAAATCAATAGCTTAATTAACTCACAGGCTATGTATGACATGTCATGAAACATATCTAAAACCAAGCAGTAAGGGAAAGAACAAAACTTAACTCTGTGTTTACATTAACTACAGTTTCCCAGCCATCATTTTGTACATTCTATTTTTTAAAATAAGTTGGCTATTTCTTTTCACTTAAAGGCATGGTATTTTTAAACCTTAATTTATAGATTTAAGCAGACATAAAATGAAAACTCTGGGTGAAAACATTTGTTGTCATAAATATATAAACAGCCCCCAAATTTAAAGGGACACTCTGTCACTCCCTAAGTTACGACTTGTCATTGGCTCTCTCAGTTGCTTTTTGGATGGAGCCCAGGCGTCCCAGCCTGCTTTCCCAAGCACTTTGTGATCAGGTAGCTGCCCACACTCCAGCCCCAAAGCCTGACATTCCTGTCACATACCCTCTGCCTGGGTTAGGCAGAGTACAAGCATTTCCCAGAAAGTCCCGGGTCCTCCCACCCTTCATGTCTCTGCATCGGTTTAGCTCTTGGCCTGGCATATCCCCTCCATTGCTTTACCAAGCTGACTCCTCCTCATTTCTTTTGCTCTTGCTTATCTCTTAAAACTCAGCCAGGTGCCACCTCTTCAGGAAAGTCTTCCCTCATCTCTAGTGGGGATTTCCAAGGCACCAGGTGCTGACCCTCATCACACTACTTTTAAAACTGGTTCATGACAGTCTATTTACTTCTGTGTCCCTTCCTAAGCTGTGAGCTCCATAAAGTTATCTCAGTGTCACTGAGGCTCAGAACAATTCCAGATACATAGTAAGCACTCACAACGTTGTTGAATGAATGAATGAACTGAATCAAAGAATGAATGCTTATCACCTAGGTATTTATTTTCCCCACAGGCTCCAGGTATACCATGGAAATGAGAGATGTAATTTTTCTCTCTTGACACCGTTAAAAAGCTGTTTCTACCCCCAGCAACTCACAGGGTCCAACATGGCCAGAAGCATTTCAAGGCTACAGAAACCCTAATCTAAAACATAATCCAGCTAAACCCAGAAGATTGGTAACAAAACCAAAGCTAGTCCAAACTCTCAGGACTAGCCCTAGTCTGGAGTGTTCTGAAAACTCACTTTAGTTCAAACCTTCCTAATATAAGGCCAGTGTAAGTATGTCCTGTGTGCTTGTGGGGTTTTTAATTATAAAAGCAGTTCAGGCATTGCAGGAACCTCAAACATAAAGCAATATATAAAACAGACGGTTCTCAAAATGTGGCCCTGGATTACCACAACAGTGTCACCTGGAAACTAGTTAGAAATACATAAGCTCCACTAAATCTCAAACTTTAGAATGCATCAGAATCACCTGAAGCACTTGGGGAAACACAGATTGCTGCGCCTATCCCCAGGGTTTCTGATTCAATAAGTCTGGATGGGGCCTATGCACTTCTAACTGGTTTCCAGGAACACTGATGTGGTGGTCCAGGACTACACTCTGAGAACAGTCTACTTTATGTATAATAAGTTTCATACCCTGATATTGGCCTATAATATGATTCTCCAGAGATAGCCCTTGCTAAGAGTATTTTAGAGGGTAATAAGCAATGAACCTGCAAGAAAAATACAGCTAACAGATGACCATATGCAATATATTTCTAAAATATTTTTATTTGTTGTCTCGAAATGAAAATCAAGAAGTTTCACATGACTGAGATGCTTTCATGGAGTTCCCAGCTTTGGAAGTGACAGAAAAGTAAATAGATGCCACAAACCAGAATAAATAGTACTCTGACTCCCAGCTTTTCTTGGAAAATCCAAAGACCTGCCACCAGATTAGCAATGATTTCCTGAAAATGAGTGGTGCTAGTTGCTTAACATGAGGCATGCTCTCAAGGTTGTCACAGTCCCTACTTGACCCATTCACAAAGCCAAAATCTCGTCCCCTGCATGCATTTAAGTTTATGTATCACTGGTACGTATCCTTACAAAATCCTTCTATAATGTTATGGGTGTTATGAGCACAGCGTACAATCTTTTTTCCATTATATCCTATCAATATATACTCATTTACCTAGATATTCCTCTGTATGATTACATTATGGTATAAATAACCAATCCCTTCCTGATGGATATTTAAGTCAGTGTCATTTATTTTCCACTACAAACAATGAAACAGTGAATGTCCTTGTATATATCTCTTTGCATATTTTGTGAGATTCTCTTGAATGAACTTCTAGATGTAGAATTACTGAGTGAAATGGAATGTATACTTACACTTTTGATAGATAATGCCAAAATGCTGAAGTTACTTTAGAATACAAGCCATGTTTAGTACCAAGCAGGGGGCAAGAGTGGTTGAGTTTGGAGAGTGGCATGGAGAGATGAACTGCCCACCATTTGAGCCCTCTTCCCCAGCAACCATACTCCTATGCTCCTAGTGTACCTACAGTTGAATGCCACAAAGGTAATACGTCAAATGGCAGAGCTAGATCTACCAGGGCAAATCTGTTTTAAAATTCTAGTTGAAAAGTTAATTCACTGTCATAAATTGAGCATAAAAACAAAATGAGATAATTCTGGTCATATTTACAGAAATCTCCATTTGTTACTGAAAACCAAAGCGATTTTTATACAAATGCTTTTATCTAGTTTGTTGAAATTTCTCATGATTTTATCTAAAAAATAATAAGAATTCCCCCTATGCTCTCTCCCTTTCTGTTTCAGGCTGATTTCCTTTTGTGTTTCTTGGAGGTTAACCTGATGTTACTGTGAGAAGGCTTTTTATGTGGCCACTCTACTGAGTGGCACCAAAAATAAAAGTCTGAGATCAAAGTTGCAATAAAGCATTGATTTAAATAGCCTCTTTTTTATTTAATAAATGTGGCAAATGGGATGACATGAAGGTCAAGAGTTTGCCTGGGTGTAAGTTCTGAGTTCCTCATGCACTGGCTGGGATAATACATAACCTCTCTGAGCCTCTGTTTCCTCATCTGTAAGATGGAGGTAATTATAGGGCTATGGTTCTTTGCACAAAATCTTGTACAAAACAATATTAATTGCTATTATTTATTCTAGCGCAATAGCCAATCTCATCACATCTTAAAGTTTTACAGGGTGCCGCAATGCCCAGACCACATAAACTTCCAGGCAGCCATTCCATGAATTGACAGTCATGAAATGGCCAAATTAGAATAAATAACTGCTTCAGGAAGAGAAGCCAGCAGTTGGGCTCAATTTTAAACTGTACTTTAGATGCAACACAATAGATAAAGGGCCTGATAAGGAGATAATGGCTAACCTTTATTGAGCACTTACTCCTGTCACACTCTTTGAAGCATTTACAAGCATCTTCTCAGTGTGTGCTCACAGTAATGCTATGGAGTAAGTGCTATTATTACCATTCCTGTTTCACAGATGAGAAAAACCAAGTACAACATGTTTAAGTAATTTGCTCTAGGTCACACTCTTATTAAATAAGATGGCACAGGCCATCTGACTCCAGAGTGTATGTTCATAACTACTCTAAGTTAGAAATTATATCAGAAAAAGATAAACTATAGCTAAAACAGAAAGAATTCAGATATTGTCAATTAATATCTTTTGAGCACTTTCTATGTACCAGGCATTGTTTTACCAACATGTATTAGGACATTTATTCCTTATGACAAGCCTGGGAAGTACTTGTTACTGATCACATTTTTATGGACGAGGCCCAAAGCTTTTGAACACAAAGGGTCACAGAGCTGTTTCTGGTGGAGCTGAGTTTCTAAAGCATGTCTCCAGATTCCAAGTCCCAAGCTTTCTCCCTAGGAATACAGTGAGAATTCCAAACACAAATGAGTCATCCTCATCACTCAGCAAATATTTATTCAGCACCTACTTGTGTCAGACACAATTAACAACACGGACATGATTCCTGCACCATGGGATGTAGATTGTGTGGAACCGAGAGACAATTTATAAGGACAAGTGAGTAAATAACATATATCATATAATTAATACATAATTAGCATCATCACAGAGTACTCTAAAAAATATCTAATTGATTTGACAGATGTTATTTACAGTCAGTTATAGAAAATCATTCTAATTCTTTTTTAATAAGAAAAAATTTTGTTTCTTGTGTATTTCACATTATTCTGGAAGGCCTACCCATAAAGAGAGACATCTAACACGAATCAGAGAACTCGGGGAACTTATTGAATTTTGCAACTTTCTCCCTTGTGTGACAAACAAAACAAGATTGTGGTTACCCAATTGCCTAGGCAAACTGTCAGCTTTTGCACAGACTTGCCCTGAGTTTAATAAGAATTAAGGTTGCATCCTGCTCCTGGTTTTGAATCAAAACATTTACTGATTTCATCAACAAGGAAACAGTAAAAGAAAGGGAGAAAGACAGGTTAGGGGTGAAATGATTTATCACTTACTTTTCTTTAGTAAGGCACAGTGTCTGTTATGGATTAACATCTACTTACAGCACTTGCAGAGCTGTACAGTTTATTATTTTTTAAATGGCTATCCTATCAACTGTAATGCATAAGCTATTAGGGTTATAGGATTTAACTTCCCCAGTTGCAAATGTTTTAGTAAATCTATAATGATTTAAGCATTTTTAATATGTTTTAAAAATATATATTACAGTAGTAATATATATTTATTATAGAAAAATTACAAATATACATGAGCAAAATTTTAAAAATAAAAATCAACCAATAAGCCCAGTGGCTAGAAATAACCATTGATAACATTTTGGCATACATTCTTCTAGTCTTGATACTATATACGTGTGTGTGTGTGCGTGTGTGTGTATCATTTTTAGATAACTTGAACTCATATAAGTTGTTTCAATATTCCCTTAATTATGAATGATCCTTCATGTCATTAAATATGCATCTCCTTATCATTTTAATAGTTGCATAATATTTCCCCATATCACCATTTACCCATTCCCCTATTGCTGGACATTTAGGCTGTTTTTAAACTTTTCACTATTGTAAGTAACGCTATGAGGAACACAGTTGTTATTTGTTACGTTACTATACATGTATAGAAGTGGTATGTTAGGATCAAAAGGTGAAAAGTGAAACCATTTTTTTAAGGCTTTAGCTATATACTGCTTTCTAAACTTTTTCTTACTTTTCATTTTGAAATAATTATAGACTCATGAGACATTGCAAAAATGGTACAGAGAAGTCCCTTGTACCCTTCACACAACTTCTCCCAATGATAACTTCTTATATAACCATAATAGTTTGTAAGAACTGGCATTGGCACAATTCAATTAACTAGACTACAGCTACGGTTTTACAGTTAAAATTCAATTACTTGGACTTTACCAGCAGAATTATTTTCTAATAATAAAAGAATGGAAAGATGCATTCTTACTTACTTTCCTACTTTTTCCTCTCACAATTCTGCCTTTAGAACTTCCTTCTAATCTGTAGAGGAGAGATTACAAACATGCTTAGTAAACTATTCTTTTTTATTGAAAATCAAAAGGAAGAAATGCACTTAAGAATCTCTCACCAGATGCACAGTGGGTGAACCCCCATTTATGGTACAGAAATGGGTAGGTTTCTGTCTTTCTTTGGTTCTTCACAATCACTTCAGTTCCTTTATAATATACTAAATCAGAGTTTCCTACAGCTTGGGTTGCCCTAACCCAAAAGGAATAACACCGAATCACACCAGGAGAATGTTATTTTCTTTTCATTTCTCCTTCACTTTTCTGATAACACCAAGAAGAAAGCCTCAGTTTAGGGCAAGTCTTTATATATTTTTTATTTATTTAAAAAAAAATTTTTTTTGAGACAGAGTCTCACTCTGTCATGCAGGCTGGAGTGCAGTGGTGTAATCTTGGCTCACTGCAGCCTCTGCCTCCCAGATTCAAGTGATTCTCATGCCTTAGCCTCCCAAGTAGCTAGGATTACATGCATGCATGCATCACCACACCCAGCCAGCCTTTGTATTTTTAGTAGAGACAGGGTTTTGCCACATTGTCCAGGCTGGTCTCAAACTCCCAGCCTCAAGTGATTTGCCCACTTTGGCCTCCCAAAATGCTAGGATTATAGGCATGAGCCACTGCTCTCTTTTTAACACAAATTGCTCAGGTCTCAAGTTCAGATCCAGGCAGGCAATAGCATTTAACTGGGATTCAATGACATTTTATTGTTTTAATCAAATGTACATTTACTTTCACCTTCAAATTGCAGCAACGGAAACTGGTTTCCCGTTTATAGTAGTATTTTTTAAGTTTCCCTTTAAATCATTTAAAAAATAATTTGACATTTTAAAAAAGTACATGACTATGGCAAAAGGCATAAAGATAAAATGCAAATGACAGAGGTTTTGAATACATTGTGTAAGAGCATTTTGATCAATAAATAACTGAGCAATCACATGGCCTAGCACGTTTTTCTTTGGATTAGCTTGCGTTAGATTGAGAACCATCTGGCATCTGGTTCTTTTATGAGATCTGCTTACAGAAAGAAGAAAGAAGATAAAAACCCTACATCTATTAAGCACTGTCATATACGTCATCTCAATTGACTCTTCAGAACATCTCAATGAAGTAGGTCCTACTAGTTGCCCCACTTTATCCATGAGGAATCCAAGGAACAGAGGAATAATTTGCCTAAATGATCGATCTATCTAGCAACTGGCAGAGCTGGGATTCAAACCAGGTCTGTTAGACTCCAAAACCATGGGGATTTTTGTTTTTTGTTTTGTTTTGTTTTGTTTTAGATGGGGTCTCACTTTGTCACCCAGGCTAGAGTTCAGTGGTGCGATCTCAGCTCACTGCAGCCTCAATCTCCTGGGCTCAAGTGATCCTCCCACTTCAGCCTCCCTAGTAATTGGGACTACAGGCATGTGCCACCATGCCTGGTTAATTTCTGTATTTTTTGTAGAGATGGGATTTTGCCATGTTGCCCAGGCTGGTCTTGAATTCCTGAACTCAAGCCATCTGCCGCCTCAGCCTCCCAAAGCACTGGAATTACAGGCATGCACCACCGCACCTGGCTTAAAACCATGCTCTTGACTGCTAGTTTAAAGTGTTTCCCATTAAATTTAAGAACCACAAGTCATCTCCAGAAAATGTATAACGCCTCTTTGTCCTGGCCAGGAGTTTGGAGATGTCCTGCAAACATCTTCCTGATTGGAGAGGAAATCTCACACCTGACTTCATCCCGGGCCTGTATCCTTCAAAGAAAGACAGAATAGTTAATAGCCACTCAACCCCTGTCAGTCTGATTTTCTTCACATTTCTATTGTTGTCCTCCAGTTATGCCTCCTCTTGAACTGTTGCAAAGATTTCTCAGTATCACTAGAAAATCAAATCATATGGACAAGGTCAACATCACGGAAACAGATAACATACATCTATTTAAAGGTTTAAACCTACATAGATTTATACTAGGTACTAAAGAAAGAGAGGAAAGATGTACAAAACATGGCCTTCAGCAACAAAAGTCCAGTGATGGTCAAGAGAGGTTTCATGACCCTGCAACTCTAAGATTTCCAAATACCTCAAGTCCTTCAGTGGATTAAAGGAGTGCTTCACACGAGTAACTTTATGGCAGAGAGCCTGAGACCACCAAGTGGCTAAGAGTCAAATGAAAATAGTACACCTCTAAAATCATAATTCCAATAAGTAAGTAAATTTGATTGACAAAACTTATCTGCACACTTGTTTGTGATTTAATTTTTAATTGGAAAGAAACTGTCTTAGCCTGAGACAAAGGCTTGCTTCCTTGAAAGTAATTTATTTGGGAGCAGGAGTTAGGGATGGGGAAGTGAAACAGGGAATGACAAAAAGTCAGCACAAAGATGCATTACTGTGTTAGCCTCCAATGGATGAATGGTACTCACCTCACAAGACCTTCTGAAGAACTTTAGGACATCTCAGGACTGCCTGCCCCAGAGGATTAAAAGGGGAAAATGTATCGGTAGACTTTCCATTAGTCAAATACAGTCCACACTTCTGGATCATGCACACGTGCATGCGAAGCAAGTTCCCATGTGTGTCCCATGCTGTAACATCAGAGAAGCTCTGGGGCAGGAGGCAACAAGTATGTGACTAGGTTTTGAGGAGAGACACTGCCAGGTAGCCTCTCTGCATGTGGCGTGAATCTGGGAAAACTTCTTAGCTTAAATAAGAGGTGTGGTAAGAACATTCAAAGTGACACTCAAGAGGTGTCTCATATAAAACCATCATCAACCGTTTGGTGTACACCTGCCAAAACGCAACTTTTTAAGAACATCATTCATTCATTTAGTCATCAGTAAACCCATTCAACATTTAGTGAGTATCAACCACAGGCCAGTTACTGTGTGAGGTACAGGGGAAAAGAACAGCAACAAGACACATGAGGTCCTTCCTCTCTTGGACCTTACAGTCTATGTGGGGAGTTGGGCATTTTTATTAGAAAATAATTACTGAGTTACAGTTGTGATAGGTGTTATAAAGGAGAGGTGTGGGATGGCAAACTTTCTACTCATGAGAATCAAAGAAGGCTTCCTGGAGAAAGTGGCCTTTTTTAAAGCTGAAATTTGCAGAGAAGGAGATTAAAAAAGCAAAGGGTGGGGGAGAGAGTAACTAGGAAGAGAGGAAGGGGAAGAGAGTGCTTTGAAGACAGAAAGAAGAGCATGAACAAATACTTGATGGTGAAAACACTATCCTAGAGTGAAGAGAAAGCCAGTGGGTCTAGAGCGTGCTGAGTTCGGGGGTGATGGGGTATAAGTTGAAGCAGGAGACGGGGGGCATGAGCCAGATCACACAGGGCCAGAAGAAGAATACGATTTTATCCTAAGGTCATAGAAACCTACTGAAGAGTTTTGACTAGGGAAACAATATGATCAGATTTGCTTTTTTCTGTGTTTTACATACATAAATCTAAATGTACTCATAAATTTGCACAGCAGAAGCTCAGGCATATCACACAGATTTTAAAAAAGAATGCAGCCAATAATCACCCCATAACTGTACAGATATAAATGGGAGTGTTGATGGGGTGGGAATGGCGGGGTAAGGGAGGTGGCCTGGAGTCTGAAAACGTATGCATAGTTCACCTTTTTCTTTGTTTTTAAAGACTACATGTTCATCTGATTTGATGCCAAGGTAGTATTTAGGTAAGCCAGAATGAAATCCCCATTTAAAACTCTCACTTTGCTTTAAAAGTTTCAAAAGAAATTTTCTCTTCAAGACTAACCTCTTGTGGATGGCACTGGGGACCACCTACAGGGTGTCATTTGAGAGGTGCTAAAAGACCACTCCTCACTTCAGTGTACATTTTCTCTGTCCTCCGTTAGAATCTAAAATTCTACCATCACGATTCCATGTGGCTAGATTCAATTGCCAGGTTTGCTAGAAAAGAATAATCTACTAGATCTAGTCCACCTTCCTGGGACTGAGCTGATTTGACTGCATTTTCTTAGGGATGGGAGGGTTCCAATCTTTTAAGACCACTGACCACACAAGGGTGTGGAGGGGCCATGAGGTGGGTAGACTACAACCCAGAGGAGCCCAGTCTCCTTTTTTGACATCAATATTTTGCCTTGGGTTGGCCCTGGGATCAGCTGATGTGTACAATATGGACATATGTATAAACATGTGTGGATTTACATAGTAAAGATATATGCATATACTTATGACACATATATGACTTTATAAAATGAAAAGAAACACAGGCTCCAGAATTAGACCAACCTGAGTTCAGATCACAAGGTTTGTAACCCTGAGAAAGTTACAATCCCTTATGGGATGGTTGGGAAAATTCAACGAGATAATATGTTTCAAGTCTTAACGCTGGTCAGTGGCATACAGCAAGTGCTCCATAAGTGTTACTATGATTAAGATTATGTGTGTGTGCATCCTTATACAAATGTATGTATCCATGTGCAGATATGAGTAGGTAAGGGCAATAGAGTGTGTTTAAGAACAAGAAAAAGAATAAGAGAAAATATTGCCAATCTCTACAACAGGAGTTCCAGCATAGGAGTGGCCCTTTTTAAGGAGCGAGACCACTGCAGGGCACAAAGGAAAATAACTCAGCTTTGCTAAGTGGGAAACAGAGTAAGAGTATAGTAAACCACGAGGAGCTTCCTTAGTGGCACAGACTCAAGAGTAGGAATTAATAGAAGGAGATAGGCAAGCAGAATGGGATGGGTCGTTATCGAAGCTCAAACGTATGGTTAAAAAAGTAATAGTTGAAAGTGGTCTCTGAAATTAACCTACATCAAAATTAGGCCTCGGTGCTCAGAAAATAGATAACCATCTACTCCATCCTAAAGTTCTGGCCCACATGCATGTTTGATTTTTCGGAACTAACATGAAAAAACGTGGAAAAACATGTAAACAATGTTTTCAGACCTCCTGGTCTCCTCTTAAGATTTTCCTACTGAGCTATATCTGAACTCAATCTGCATAATAAATAACTGTCTTCCTCAGTCTAGAGAGAAGATACAGTAATAACAATAATTTTAAAAAGAACACTCAGTTTCTTTTTTCTTTTCTTTTTTATTGCATTTTAGGTTTTGGGGTACATGTGAAGAACATGGAAGATTGTTGCATAGGTACACACATGGCAGTGTGATTTGCTGCCTTCCTCCCCATCACCTATATCTGCCATTTCTCCCCACGCTCTCTCTCCCCAACTCCCCACCCCCCACTGTCCCTCCCCTATTTCCCCCCGACAGACCCCAGTGTGTGATGCTCCCCTCCCTGTGTCCATGAGAACACCCAGTTTCTTTCTCTTTTTTTCAGACGGAGTCTCACTCTGTCACCCAGGCTGGAGTGCAATGGCGTGGTCTCAACTCACTGCAGCCTCCACCTCCCAGGTTCAAGAGATCCTTGTGCCTCAGCCTCCCAAGTACTCCCAGCCACCATGCCCAGCCAATTTTTGTATTTTTAGTAGAGATCGGGCTTCACCGTGTTAGTCAGGCTGGTCTCAAACTCCTAACCTCAAGCAATCTACCCATCTCAGCCTTCCAAAGTGCCGGGATTACAGGTGTGAGTCACCACGGCCGGCCTTGAACAACTAGTTTCTAGTCCCAATTCTGCCCCTAGCTCACTGGACAACTTCGAAGAATCCCTTGATCTTTTGGTCGCAGCTGCCTCATCTGCAAGTGAAAGTGAATAGCCAGTTTGGGCCATTATCTTTTGACCTCTTGCCCTCTTAGAGAAGACTTAGCTCCCCTGAACCACCTCTTCACCTCTTTTTATTTTCGGAGTCAGAGTCTCACTCTATAGCCCAGGCTGGAGTGCAGTGGTGCAATCTCATCTCACTGCAGCCTCCACTTCCTGGGTTCAAGTGATTCTCCTGCCTCAGCCTCCTGAGTAGCTGCGACCACAGGTGCGCACCACCATGCCTGGATAGTTTTTGTATTTTTAGTAGAGACGGTTTCACCACGTTGGCCAGGATGGTCTCTATCTCCTGACTTCATGATTTGCCCACTTGGCCTCCCAAAGTGCTGGGATTACAGGCATTACAGGCATGAGCCACTGCCCCACCCCGCTGGCCTCTTAAAGTTATATCACTCCATGACATTGTTAAGAGCACAGACCACTTGCCTTCCACTAGCTGTGAGTCCTGGGATGAGTTATTTACCCTCTCTGTGTCTCAAGTTCCCTCATCTGCAGAATGAAATTAAATAAGAATTTAGTGTATCCTTTAAAGAGTTAAAGGGCTAACAGGTATTTAGAACAGTGCTTGACACAGATAAGGGCTACCCTAGTAATAGGTAAGATTGTTATTATTCACTTAGTCGGATACCTTTGTAATTTTACATGAAACGTATTATTGATAAATCAAAAAACAGAAATATAGGCATAATCTGAGGATATAACAGACTACAGTGGGTAACAGGCAGGAGGACAACTTGGAGACCACTGCTTTTCCTTTTTTGAAAAAGCTTCTCTGTGCTTTGATTTTTCACATATGTGTATATACGTGACACTAGTTTCTTAATTTAAACAGATTGAGCAAAAAGATCCCTGAAGTCCCTCTAAATCCAGAGTCTCTAAATTCAGACATTGACTATGATTTTTTAAAAGCAATATTTTCTAGGTGTCCGGCTTATCCTTGCTTTCATAGCTTGGCCGTTTTTACTTTTGACCTTCCCAGGAAATCCTTATGAAGTTTTAAAATAAACACAATCACTTCGGTATGTTTGTAAAGGAGCAGGTTCCGACTCCTTGGATACTAGAGAAAATGAGAAAGGTGAAAATAGGAACTTTGTAACTACTTAGCCTTAGGGACTGGCTTATGTTTAACTCTGACAGTCTTTTCCCAGAGACAATTCAGTTCACTAGGAAAGAACATCAAGTTAACAACCACAACAAAAGCGTCGTTGGTAGGCGGCAGCCTGGCGGTGAAAGCGTTAACGGGGCCGGCCGGGTAAGGCGATCCCTTGAAATGAGTAAGACTGAGTGGTTAAAGTTTTCGAGCGGTGGCTGCAGCGGCGCTGGGGGAAAGGAAGCCGGTTGGAGGGAGCTGTGCGCCCCTGCTGCGCGGAGGAGGGGGCTGAGCGGAACTCAGCAGAGGTGACACGCACAAGGTTAGTGGCCCCCACACGCCGCCGCGCTGACATCTTTGGAGAGGAGTCTTAGGAAGCGAGGCGCCATCGCGCACCTTGGCGTCGTGTCTTTCCTGCTTACTAGTCGCTAGTGGGGCCACTGGCCTTCTTGCCAAACCTCTGGGTTCGGTGTTCACCGAAGCCCTGGCACTTGTAAGGGACAGCTGACTTCTTCCCAGACTTCTAAACTGGGGGCTTCCTTTCATACATCCAAAAGGAAACTTGCTTCTGGAACAAGCACTTTTTCAGAACACACACACACACACACACACACACACACACACACACACACACACACACACACACACACACCCTGACCCCTACCTGTATATGCTGCCCTATATGGTTTTCACAGGCTGTGACCACAATCCAGAATTCCTATCTGCTTCATCTGAAACTGAGGACAATGTCAAAGTAACTAAACAGGCTGCACGACTTTACCTTGTGGGAGGAATATTGTTTCTGAGCCTAAGGTAATCATGATGAGGAGGGGGGAAAAAAAGATGACAAAAGAAAAGAAACAAAGCTTCCAAGTACCCTAGCCTGTAGTTAAGGCAAAACAATTTTTGGAAATGGGTCGCTAATGGAAATTTTTCTTGTACACTGCTGGAATAATGTGGGAAGATGTATTGTGAAGGAAATAATTCTACATCTGCACGAGATTCAGATCAATTTGCCCACCTAAAGTAATCCACATGTGATGCAGACGATAGATACAGTTAGATCTAGGGGACAGAGAAGGAGGAGATAGCTACCCAGAAACTGTGTTTGGAGGGGGCTTTGTTATAAGAATTGCAACTGTCCAGGAGATTTCCCCAGGCAGAGGTAAAGGACCTCTTCCCGCCTTGGCTGGTAGAGAGAGGTTGGGTGGCCACTTCAGCAGGCCACTTTATTTCCCTGCTCTCCTGTCCCCTACAGGCAATGAGCAGTCAGTCCTGTGCTGAATGTTCCCTCTGACCCTCACAGCAAGCACGAGTTGAGTCTTATACCTGCTAGCGTTGAATCAGAATGAGTCATTTCAAACTTGGGTGCCGGAACAAAGTACTTGCAAACTGCCTTATGAGACACTGCCTCCATGTAGGTGGGATATACCTCTCAGAGCAGTCACATTTTTTCCCTCTCCTCTCTCTCCTTCAAGCAGGCAAGAATTCTGACATTCTCAAGAGACCAGCTCTGCCCGGGTGGCTCAAAGGACCCTACCATGTGGACTCTGCTCCTCCAGGTGGGGACTGGAGTTCTGAAATAAAATGGATGATTTGACGTTACTTGATCTTCTGGAGTGCCCTGTGTGCTTTGAGAAGCTCGATGTCACGGCCAAAGTCCTCCCTTGCCAGCACACCTTCTGCAAACCATGTCTACAGAGGGTTTTCAAGGCCCACAAGGAGCTGCGGTGCCCCGAATGCAGGACGCCAGTGTTTTGCAGCATTGAGGCGCTACCGGCCAATCTGCTGCTCGTGCGCCTTCTGGATGGCATGCGCTCAGGGCAGAGCTCGGGAAGAGGGGGCTCCTTCCGCAGGCCCGGCACGATGACCTTGCAGGACGGCAGGAAAAGCAGGACCAACCCCAGACATCTGCAGGCCAGTCCTTTCCGGCTAGTGCCTAACACCAGAATCCACATGGATGGGGTAAGAGAGATCTTATTTGTTACTATCAAGTCCACTTGGGGGTTGGATTTGTGTATACAAGGAGCTAGAATTTATCTTCTTTTAGTTACATTTCAGAGTACCGCTGGTGATTCCTAAGTGATATGTTTCTGTGGGCAGTGATCATTTTACTCAAATACAACGGAAGCCTGAGCCTATCTGATCATCTAAGAATTCTCTTTAGAACTACCAAAGCTTCCTAGGTTCTCCTTTCCCTTTTGTCCAGAAAGTACTAGAACAAGGAAAACCTTTTAGATCATATTTTTGGTCTTTCACTTCTGCTGTTCTGAGGACAAACCAGTGCCTGGGAAATGCATGGAGGGTGGGAAAAAAGAAAACAAATCCAACTGCTTGTTGCTTTTGAGATCTCAGAAATTTCCAAATGTCAGGGTTTTTTAAAATTTTACCCAAATCCATCATCCCACCCCTAGTCATCAAGTGCTATTATGGCAATACTCATTCATAATCTGTTCCAAGCTATCAAGATACTTGACGCAGGAGATAGTGCAGGAGGGAAGCGTCTATGTGGGTGGACTGATTGATAGCAAAGGCTGGGCTGTGAAGTACATCAGCTGTGTATAGGAGCTCTGCAGATGTGTCTCATTTTGCAAAATGAATGAAATACACAGAAGATACACAGCAGAGGCTGTAATTAAAAAACCAAATGGACCCAGTTGAGCCTCACAGGAGGAGATCACCCAGTAATGCTTTTATGTTTGGATAATAGGAATCCCTCTGTCCAGAGCTGAAAGCAAACCCTGAGGACTTCATCTGACCTGGCTACAAGCCTTGTTGTGGCATAAGGTGTAGGGGCCCATCTGGAGAGAAGGACATGCTCCTTGTGGGTCCAGCAGAATTATTTGCGCTGTCACCCCTGAAGTCAGTGTGACAAAGTGGACATGGAAAGCTGTGGCTTGGGCCATTGGCATACTTAGAAAATCAAAACTACATTCCTTGAAGTCTTACCTAGAGCAAGCATTAGAGTCTAACACTTGCTCTGGCAGCAGGGTCCCATGTCTCCCTGCTGTGAAGAGGAACAGCATGTGGGAGAGTCTTGCAGGACTCCTTCCTCACTCAGGAGTGAGGAGTGGCTTGTGATACACATTTGGAACAGTTTTCCAAAATTTTCCTTCTAACAGCTACCCCTTCCTGGGTTCACTGCACCTTGAAACCACCCGTGGGACATGTGTAAACATTCAAAAATGAGGGTGAGAAGAAGTGGGACATTTTTTCACTATAGACTCTTGATTTCTTTACTTTAGACTCTTTATTGCCATTGTGCTTATATGCGAAGGCATTCCAGAAGAGGGCTTGGAACTCTTTTTAAGTCCCTCCACTAGCCCTGGTCTAGTCATCAATCAGAATCCACAGGTCTGGAAATGGCGGAGTCGGGGGTGGGGAGGCAAATTGTTCTCAAACATGCCTTTTTTGTAGAGAAAAGGGCTCTATCTCTGGGTCAACAAATCTTCCTTGAATTCCTAAGACCCAGCAACCTCTCCCCTTCCCCACCTTGCAGAAGTCTGACTACCTTTTAGCAGAGTATCATCGCTCACTCAAGAAATGGTGTCACACTGGGAGGAGGCAGTTCCCTTATCAACTTGGAATATTTTTGCTGTGGTTTTCATCTTTCTCAATGTGGCTGTGTTGCAAAGAAAAGGTAGCACTGAAGGGATCTACAGCTACCAAATTTTTGAACCATAGAGGATTCCCAGAGCCCTTCTGGCACAGGGAATTGAGGAGAGAGCTAGTCGTACATAAGAGACAGCCATTAAGATACTGGGTCTCTCTGGAATTCTTTTGCAGGGACTTATAACACCAGACTGTGGTCTGTGCCCACCGTCCAAGCTGCTCTGGACCAAGTCCTATCATGAGGCTGAAACTCAAGAGCTCCTGTGTTCAGGCAGGACCAGGGCTAGAAAGACGCTCTGTAAGAGAGCAGAGCTGGCACCGCCCCCACCCCCCCACCTCCCAATTCCTTCTTTTCCTAACTATCCTTTCTTGAAGTGACTCCTCTCATCCCTTTTGTCTTCCTCAATGGGGATATGAACAAACCCATTTCTGGATGTCAATATGGCTGTCGTTCTGCAACGTGCCTCTGCTCCCAAAAATATTAACTGTATTTTCTGCAAGCGTGAAAGTAACCATGCATCCCTCGGTTAAAAGAACTAAGGCTTGTCCGGATGCCACATTCTATTCAGAGAGTCAGAGGAATGGACTTGCATCCTTGGTCAAATCCTCCTGAGTTCCTTGCCCTCTCTGCCACAGTTCAGCCAATCTAGTTAAAAGCTGATAACACTTGCTACCCACCTTCCTCCAAGATAGTGTGAAAATTATCTTTGCAACATACACTTACTGCCTTAGAAAACATCTGCTATGTAAATGCAAAGCACCATCACTAAGATTCATGTAGACATGCTGTGTGACTTTGGGCAAGCCTCTTATGTTTGCTGGATCTCAATGTAAAATTCTGTAAAATGGGAAAATGTCTTTTATAAAAACAGACAACCACTGTGAGGCTTTACTAATTAATGTTTGCAAAACACTTTGAGAGCCTTAGATGAAACACATCTGGAAGATCGTTATCACAGTGAACATGATTACTGACTGTGTATTGTGCCCTGCCACGCATGAGGCATGCTACAAAATGTAGAAGGAGTAACAGCCCTCGTGGGAGAGTGTAATAGGTATGATTATTATTAAACTTGATTCTATGATGAGTGCAGGCCAGGATAATACTAAGTATAAAGTACTCCTCATGGAGAGTGTAAATAACCTGTTGTCACAGGGTGCCATTTTGTAAAAGACCTCTTTCAAAGGACTTGCCGATAACCTGGCACTCTGAAAAAGTTCATTTAACTTCCTGTCCGTGAGCTTTTGAAGCCCAGAGTGTGTTCTGCTCACCTAGACTCATCTAAAAACAAGCTCATCGAGCTCCTTTGTTGGCTCAGAGAGGCCTGATGCATCCTGTGCCAGCCAGTATTCTAGGGTGGAACCAACAGTCACACCTCATGGTGCCAGCCCAATAGAGAAGAAAAAAATAGTCTATTGTGCCTACTTGTCTAAAACTCTCCCAAGATGATTGTGTAAAAAGAAAACTTGAGAAACAGCTGTAGGTTTCTACAGCATGCAATTATTTCAAAGCAACAGGCAAGATCACCAGACTCCTCTGGTACAAATCCCACTGGTTCTTATTCCTTCACCTACTCCAGTGAAAGCAAAGGAAGTTGGCAAGCCTTCAAAAGGACTGTAGGTTCCTGAAAGTTGATCTTTCTTCCTCCTCATTCTGTTATACCTTAGTAATATTTCTGAGTTAGGGTAGGTGGTTAAGAATCTGTGGACTTGGGTTTGAGAAATACCAAAATTCAAATCTCACTCTGCCCCTCAACAGTTGTGTACTTTGGGTGACTCACTTAAACCTCAGGTCCTCCAATTCCCCATCTGTAAATTGGAGATAATAGTAGTACCTACCTCAGAGGGTTGTTGTGAAAATAAGTGACATGATTCATGTCACTTAGCTCTAAGCACAGTGACTGGCTCATATTAAGTGTTCAGTAAATGTTAGCTATGGTTGCTATTGAAATGACTCAATACTTTCTACTCTAAATTACACATACCTTTTTAGCCCCTTAATAAGCAAGTGCCATCCAGGGATGGTCCTTGGTGCCCTGATTTTTGCGTTGTTTTGTTTGCTTCCACATGATCTGTGGCCATGATTTAGATGTGTGATTCTTCCCAGCATGTGCTGGCTTTGCAGCTCATTTCCAGGACCCTTAAGGTGCTATGATCAATTCTAGGAGAAAACTCCCTAACTAATTTCACTTCCCCAAACAGCACATTCGAAGGAAAACCATGCACAGGGCAAGAACTTGGTCCACTTCCTCAGTATCATCAATTCTTCATTAACTTTTCTTTCATTTCTTCCTGCTCACTCTATTCCCCAACACAAATGTTGCCATGGGTTCTGCAAGCCTGGACTTTCTCTCTACATTGCTAGTATCATGCCAGTCACACACATTTCTGTCTTACTCGCCCCTTATCAGCAAGAACACACCTGCCACCTCCAGCACAGACCAGGTGGCTTTGTCCTAGAAACTTTTCAGCTGGTGTTGCAAACAACTGATGGGGGAAAAAATGAGGTCAGAAAGCACATCAGGGAATTGAGGTTGGGCAGAAACCAGAAGGTGGGCCAGCCCCTATCCTGGGTCTCAGAGGCTGTATCCTGTGACAGAGCTGTGATGTAGACAGTGGGGTTTTTTTTTTTTGCTAAATTTGCAAAGGGATTAAAATCATACCAGTTCCCTGAAAATAGCAGATAGGTGCCATTTGGGACAGCAAGGACCATATGTGGCAGGTAGAGGAAGACATAAAGGTAGGGGCTGAGGTTGAAAAGTCAAGAGACCCAGATGGTTCTCCAGCTTCACACACATTTGCAAACATGTTTAATAACCACATGGCCCCACGTTGGCACTGCCTCCAATCTCTCTCAGTGCACCTCTTTCCCAGTTTGTTTCCTCTCTTTTATTGCTTACTGTAGCATTTTAAGGATTTATGGTGAAGTGGGCTATATTTGTGCTGGGATTGAATCGCTGGTTGGCCGTGAGGCCTTTGGCAAGTCACTTAACCTCTCTGATCCTCAGTTTCTACTTTGTATAATGGAAATGATAAAGCATATATCATACAGCTATTGTGAGATTAAAATGAGATAATATATATAAAGAGCTTAGCACAAGTGCCTGGCACATAATAGAAGCTAATAAATGTTAGCAACAGTAAATAACAAAAGAGCAACAACAGAGGAGAAAGTCGCCTGGCACTGGAGCTCTTTGCACACACACACAAACATGTAGGGATCCCCATTAAAAAAAAAAAATAAGCAAAGAGAATTGCAAAAGGAAAGGGAGTTCTCAAAAAGACAAAACTGTGTGATGAAAAATAGATGAGAGGTTGCCACGGGTTACAGGTTGAGGGAGGATATGACCATAAAGGGGCAGAATGAGGTGATGGAACTGCTATGTATCCTGATTGTGGTAGTAGTTAAATGAAACTATGTATGTGTTAAAATTCATAGAAATAGATGCCAAGAGAAAAAAGTCAATTTTGCTGTATAACTATGTTCAGAAGGGAAAGTAAGCTCATGCACATTTCTTTTAGTCTCTGTCTGATTTTTACTTGACTCACTCTGATCACCTTTCCTTTCTATGTGTATTAGATCAATGCTATTTCTGAGAAAATCTTCGCTACCATTTAAGTGATCATGGTAATTCCTGCAACAGGCTCCTCCCTGTTGTAGCCAGTCATTCCATTACCTACTTCAGGATTTTGTTTGTTTGTTTGTTTTGGTTTTGTTTTTATCAGTTAAAAGTGTCTGGCCAAGCAGTGGACAAACACAACGAACAGCTCACTCCCCACAGGATGGCCTAAGCTCTGAGGCAATGGGTGGAGCAGAAGCTTTTTCTTACTCAACCTCAATTATCTGCCATGTGCATTAGGGACATGTTACCTAAGGGATTAGCCAATGCATATTTTTGTGTTGTTTTCATTTCCTCTCAGGAAGAGTTGCCTGCCCACCTGTCCCTTCATACTACAAAAAGACAGGAGAGCAGAAGAGTGACTATTCAGCCCTTGCCTCTTGAAGAGCATCCTCATCGGGCCCATTGCAGGCACTGTTACATCACTTTAGGCTTAGCTGGGAGCAGCTCAGATATGGGTTGTGCAGCCCTAATTCGAAAATCTGACATTCGAAATGCTCCAAAATCCTACACTTTTTGAGCACTAACATGATGCTCAAAGGAAGTGCTCATTAAAGCATTTTGAATTTCAGATTTCAGATTTTTCAATTTGGGATGCACAACTAGTGTGTATTCTGCAAATGTTCCAAAATCCAAAAAAAAAAAAAAAATCTAAAATCTGAAACTCTTCTGATCCCAAGGGATACTCAACTTGGACGACGTTACTCAATTTCTTTTCCCTTTAAAAAAAAATTGCTTTAGAGATGGGGTCTCACTCTGTCACTCAGTTACAGTGCAGTGGCCCAATCATAGCTTGCTGCAGCCTCAGATTCCTGGGCTCAAGCAATCCTCCTGCCCCAGCTTCCTGAGTAGCTACAACTACAGGCACATGCCACCACACCTGGCTCTCCCTTTCCCTCTCCTTCTGTTTATTCATGCTTGTACTTTAGACCAGCCTTTCATATGGTGAATTCTGTAATGGGGTGTGCCACGAAGTGCCAGGGTCAAACAAACCTGAGATTAAAGCTAAACATTTTCTCTTTGCTGCGGGACTTTTTGCAAGTTTTAGCATGCTAATGAATTCTGGATTTCTAAGTGAGATTTTAATAAGAAACATTTCCCAAATTTCTATGGCATTGACACCCCCCTTCTTCTCCCTTTTATTGTATTAGCATCTTAGTTATATTAATTGTCCATGAACAAATTTGAGAAATGCTGTCTCAGACTTCACATGCTCAGTCATAATACAAAAGATATTTTTAGAAAACTCTTGGAAACTCACTATTGCCACCCTCTGCAGTATTTATTTAGTTCCTACCAGTTTTCAACTATAGGCACTATGGTAACCTACACAGCAAAGCAAAGATTCTCACCTCCTCAGTGCAAAAACCAGTCAAGACTAGTTGGTAAACCAACTTGTCAGTATACATGTATACAAACATATATATACATATAGATGAATATATCAAAATTAGGGGTATTGATGCTGATTTTACGGTATTCGTTATAAGATGTATTGTCTGTTTAGTTATAGCTCTCAGAGAGAAAGAGAAACACTACCATGTTAGATGTTCACTTTAGGATGCATCCAATTTTAGAAATGTTAAGATGTGAAAAAAGAGGTATCTTACCAAAAAGCACATTTTGTCTTATTCCACTTACATAAAATTGTAGAAAAGACAAAACCATAAACTATAGTGATTTTTTTGGATAATGAAAATGTTTTATGCTATGGTATGTAGGTTTACCAAAACATCAAAGTGGACACTTAAACGGGGTACATTTTTTATGTCAATTATAACCCAATAAGGTTGATTAAGACAAAGAATTCTTAGACTCAAGAAATGATGGTTTATGAAAATGTCAGGTGGTGAGGCAATTCACATTGAACAAAATGAAGCTTGATTAATAAAAAGAAACTTCCTAGAAAAACAAAAACATGTTTTAAGGGTCATTACACTTACGATCAAGGGAAGAAAAGGCCGGGCCTGTCCTGGGCACGTGGACCTAGAAAAGGCAGGACAGGGCAGGGATATCTTGAATGAGAATGGAAGCTGCAAGAGAAGGGAAGGAGACAGATGGAGGAGAGGCAGAGTGACTAAATACTTGCCTTCCTATCAGGGTGACTAGATACCACCAGGAAGACGCATGTCAAGTGCTCTCTGAAATAAAGTTTCTCCAGCAGCTCTCATGCCAGACTGGTTGCCTGCCATCACGAGACCTATCGGCTGTATCTACAGCAACTTCTTGGATTCAGGGCCGCCAGACAAGAAGTTAACTCTACTCCAAGCAGGTGACCGAGCTTACTGGGTAACTGAGGAGCAGTCTCCATGTCCCTGGCAAACAGAGCCATTCTTTTCTATTGAAATGGTCAGGTTATCTGATACCCCTAGCACACATGAACACAAGCAAGAACATCCAAAGTAAGTGATAGAACATGGGCAGGGAAAGATAAATCCATTCACCATGGACTGCTTCCTACAACTGGGACCTGTACCAGCCCCCAGGGTCACAGTGCACCTGCTCCAGATCCCCAGCTCAGAAGCCAGAGCATTCAACAAACTGTTCCTAAGTGCCTGCTATGTACCAGGCTCTGTCTTGAAAGCTCACACCAGAGACACTCAGGAGCTCAGACTCTAGGACTCAAATAGGAGCTGAGTTCATCTCAGAGCTCTGTCATTTCTTCGATCTTTTTTCCAAGCACAACCAGAACAGGCACCTCATCTTATCTCTGAATACTGTGCTCAGAGCACCCAGCCCACAGCTTGGCCCAAATTAGGAATTTTTTTTAATGGAAGAGTAAATAAATAAACACGGTCATGTCTGTGGTAGACCTCATAGGATCACAGAATAACTCCTCCTTATGCAGAAATGAACCCTTCATGAATTAAGCCATAGCTATTTGAGGAACAAGCAGCATAACATTATATTAGGCATAAAATCATGTGGTGACTGAAACATTCTTGCTGTGAATCACCTTACTAAATACCTTTTTTAGGTGATGAACATCATTCTCAGGAAAATACAATGGGCCAGCTTCAAAATCTCTTAGCTTATGAGTTGCTAACCCTAAGAAGATAGGCAATGCCACTCTGCATATGGCTGAACTCTTGCATCATACACCACAGATTTCATGTGCTCTTTGATCTTGAGAGAAACACTTCATCTTAACTGATAATTGTCACAGGGATACCAGTGACAGAAAGGAAGAGGCTCTGAAAGAATTTGCCACTGCGTTTATGAGTTGAACTGACCTGGCCTCCAATATGAAGGGAAGACAGCGTTTCCGGTAGAAACACGGCCACCGTACTCATGCTCTACCGTGCTGCCAAAGTCCTAATTTTATCTGTTTTTTCAACAACTGTATTTTTTATTGTGCTAAAATACACACAGCAGAAAATCTACCATGTTAGCCTTTGCTACATGTTCAGTTCAGCAGCATGAAGGACATTGATCTTGTTATGCAAGCATCACCACTATCCATCTCCAGAACTTTTACATCATCCCATACTGAAACTCTGTATCCATTAAACAAGACCTTCCCATTCTCCCCTCCCTCCAGCCTGTGATGTGTGTGTGTGTGTATATAAATATGTACATATTTATATTTATATTTAAAATTATTTCTGAATAATGGGAATAGGTATTTTAGTATTATTTTAAAAATATGTATTCCAATTTTCTGCTGCTTCTGACTTGAGACATCTGATGAGACAAGTTAACAAGATAATGTTGTGATTTGGAACAAAGGCGGTCCATCATGAGTACCAGCTGTGTGCATTATTTATTATAAAATAAATAATATTATAAAATAGAAATAGTAAGGCTCACCTTGTATGGTTATTGGAGGATTTAATGGGATGATACCTACAAAGTGCTTAGTACAGGGCCTGGCACCAAATAAGCTCCCAGTATGGTTAGCTATCTGCCTGCACTCATCCAGGTAGGTTTCTCTTTTCACATGCTATCATGCCTACCACCGTTGGACTGCTACTTCCCTGTGCTGTAGACATGGGGATAATAAAAATCATGGCATCACTTGGAGGCTTTATCGAGATGATTTTTATAAAGCTAATAGCACAGGGCCTGATTCAGTAAGCTCAGCAGCAATCAATGTCAGGCATTGTTATTATTAATATTTCCTAGGTCTCACTTATTCAACAGACACTTATAAGATGCCTTTGTTGGGTAAAAACCCTTTGCTTGTGCTCCAAAAGTAAGAGAGACAGGATCCATGTCCTCAAATGGCTTGTGGTCTTTTATGTAAACCACATACCACTTAAACTTTATTTTAAAGTTTAAGATTTATTAACTGCATCATGCATAAGTAGGATGCAGTTAATAAATTTTAAAATAAAGGTGTTCATGTGTTACAAGAGCACAGATGTGGGACTGGTCAACTCTACCAACAGAGTAGATGTATGGAGGACTGACTGTGTGTCATTCACTGGGCTCTACCCACAGAATCTCATTTAACTCTACCTACACACAACCCACTGCTATCTCCACTTTAGACAAGAGGTTTGTGTTCTGTAAGTGTAAATATTAAGAAAACAAAATAGGAAAGTATGATTACACACCATAATTTAGCATCCCTCTAGTTGTGGGAATGTTTAGGGAAGATTTTGAGGTTGTAATTTTTTTAAATAGGCATCAACAGAAACCCACAACACTGAAGATTGCAAACCTCAGAAAGCATTGAGGGGCACATAAGTTGGGTAGGGAGTCCTGGCCTTGTGGTCCCAACACCTCTGGCTTTGGAAAATGTGCCTTTCAGGTGCTACTTGCATGCACAGCATAGAGGAACCAAAAGCAGACATGAGAAAATGTGGATCATTCACTGTCACCCTTTCTTGAAAGGCTATTAGGAAAACACTAGCCTAGAGACAGGAGAAATAAGGCAAATAGTCCCAGAGTGTCTGAAGCAGACCACCGAGCTGAGGGCATCAGACAAACTGCCAGTGTTAGAGAAGGCAAGAATGAAACTGTCCAGCCTAGTGGGAAACTCCCCATGTGGCTGACTGCAACTCATCTTCAGGTACCAGTGTAGACTGTATTCCTCCAGAAGTCAGCCTTCTATCTCAAACCCAGGTTGGCCTTAGGTTCCTCCTCAGGTTCCCAGAGTCTTCAGTGCTACACTCCAGCCTCAAAGCATGTATCAGACTGTACAGTGCTGTATGCTCAAGTCTCTTTTCTACTAGACTATAAGCTCTATGGGTAAGGAGATATCTTGTCCTCCTCTGTACCTAACACAGGACCTGAAATGCAATCAGCATTCACTAAATACTTAATTACTGAATGCATAATGTTTTCCATATTGCAAGAAACTGCGGATAGATTAGCCAGCCTCATGGCTGAGCTCCTGGTATCTTCCCTTGAGGCTAAACGAAAGGAAACATATCAGCCATTTTGTCCCCAGGATCTCTTCCAGTCCCTGCCTTGTTGATGAGGGTGTTGCTTGACTTGAGGCCAGGTGTGTTAGGAATGACACGTAGGTACTTGCAGGGGATTTGGAGGTAATTGGGAGGTGAAAAAAGAAGTCAAACCAGAATACAGCCAGATACCAACGAGAACACCAACTGACTGGCATGCCAAAGCCTTCTGAGCAGGTTGTCCTGGTTTTTGCAGAATTAAGAATGATATCGCTGTACACATTAAAGTATTTAATTGGTTGCCAAGGCAATACAGCGGAATCACGGGGCACAGAGCAGGAATAGAACTCTGCAGGACTGTGCTCAGGAAAGGTGTTCGTCTGTGATATTAACGAGCTGCCTGGATATGAGAAAGGCAAAGCGGCAATAAATCTTATCTGGAACTTTTGCTTAATAAACAGGAATGGCAGAGAAATGGAGGGGCAGAAGAGAAAACTTCCCTTCCCAGCTCTCTGGAGAAGGAAAAGCGGTAATCTTCTGGATTCCAAATTTCTCCTCGGAGTGATGGATTCCCATGGATGAGAGAAAGCCAAGTAGATTGGTTTGATGCGTAAAGGAAGGAGGAATAGAGGGAGACAGCAATGGAAGGAGAGAGCAGTGTTCTCTTCCTATTGGGATGCGATAAAAAGGATCCTGGATGCAGGAGGCTGCATTTTAACAGGGGGAAAAGAAACATTTACCATCCCCCTCTTTTACTTCTCTTTGTATTAGAAAAATAATTTGCAGTTAAACATATTTCTTTCTATTGTTTGTGTTTTCTGCAGCTTTTCAAATACTAGGATTTTTTTCACAACATAAAGTTTTATAGCTGAAATATTTCTGGGATTCCTACCTTCCTCTATTCCAGTTGCTATCCCAAAGCCTGGAGAATCGCACCAACATAACCAAGTGGAACGATCATTCTTACTCATTGGGCATGGAAGGAAAAAAGGAGCCAAAGAAGAGGTGGATATAGTTGCTAATCATCACCTTAATAACTACTACCATCATGTAGCTCACCCGTGTGCCAGGAACTGAGCAAACGAAACATATTTTGTTTAATTCTCTCAACTGCCTTGGAGGTCTTTACAGATGAGAAAACTCTTAGGAAGTACACAGTCAGAACTTGAACCAGGTCTGCCTGAATCCAAGGGTGGGGTTCTAACTGAGGTGACCAAGACCGGTGTGGTGTTTTCTTTTGGAACCTCATGGAACCCTGCACTAGCTGTCATTGCTGTTTAAATCTTTTGGCACCAACATTTCTATTCTAATGTTGTTGATAAGCTTCTGGAGCATGATTTAATCCATAGCCAATCCAGCTCCATGTTAATTGTATGCTGTGTCTTCACTGGGTACTTCTTGGTCAGAAATTTAGGAACTTAAGTAGTAAAATCAGTGTAGATGAATAGAGAGGGAGACAGGAGAAGGGGAAATTGAGTGAGAGAAAAGAGGGATCTAGAGAAGAAAAAAGGCAGAAAAGGTATACATGTGATCTGGATGGTAAAAATGAAAACCAAAGAAGAAGGAGGACAAAAGGGAGGGAAGCCAGAAATCAAATGTGCAAGGAAGGGAAATTTGGGAGAGCTATTTTATCTAGAATATGACAAGCTCTGGTCCAGAACTGATCTGCTTTTCCTGAAATGTTAACAGATTCAGGACAAAATATATTTCATTCCTAATAGAAACCATTATCTACACAGACAAAATGGTCCATTGTAGGTGAAGAAAAATAGAGCCTGAAATTCAGGAAACTCAGCTTCCAATCCTGTTTTAGCTGAAAACCAATCATGTAACATGAAATGTATCTGAGTGCTTAATAAATCTTAGCCTTACTATGGTTATGGAAAAAGTTCCAAATTCTCTGAGTCTCAAGATTCTAGCAACCCAAATTTAAAACTTTCTCTTTTCATATTTTATAGAGTATGCAGAAGATACAGAAATATTTGCATTTATGTTTTTAAGAAAAAATATATATTTAAAGGTTTTCCAAAAGACAGCTAACATTTTTGAACCCTTACCATCTTCAAGGGCCTGTGCTAAATCCTTTACCCACAAAAGCTTATTTAATCCACAGAGCAACACTTGTTTACAGATAAGAGGCTCAGGAGTACTTTGGGCAAGCTACTCCTGTAGAGTGACTCTAAGCCCACATTCTTGACTGTCACTTTACCAGCTCATCTTGCAGCACAGCAGTTCTGTCGCCCTCATGCAGAGTATGCATAGCACATCTGTTTTGTTTATTCACATGGCATTAGTAAATTTCTCCCAAGTCATGTAACCAGTTTAAATCTTGGTTCTCCAAAACTACATAGTACCAGCCACATATGTAGGGACTGAGCGAGTCTTCTAATTCCTTTGCATTCTAAAATGTCACATGTGCAAGACATTTTGAAGGTCCTCTAAGCCACCCCTCCTATGCTTGAGTCCTCTCACTGACTCCCCCCTGAGAGGCCCACACAACCAGTCCATTTGAATTTCCAGTTCAGGGAAGTTTTCTCTGTCTGAACACATACTATTTCCTCCACCTCTGAACAGCAATATTAGAAAAGTCTCCCTGAAATTAACCTGCATGAGACACATCTGCCTACTCTTCGATGGTCATCTGCTGCTCTTTGAAGGAACTCAGGAGGATTGCATCTTATTTTAACACCTTATTTTCAGTCTTATTTTCTCTAGCCTGGACTACTTCACTTAGTTCTCCTGTTGAACTGGTTTTAAGTATTCCTAACCCAGGGCGCAAGATAGAGGACTAGTTAAGAGCAGGGGCTCTGAAGTCATAATAGCTAGTTTCAAACCTCAGTTCTATCTTTTGATAGCTGTATAACTTTGGATAAGTCAACCTCCCTGAGTCTCAATCTCTTCATCAAGAATGGGAGTAATATGTCATCTACCCCCTACATTGGTTCTGAGATGAACAAACATACTTGAGGACTGGCCCAAAAATGCACTTACCACATGTTAATTATTTTTGTTATTATTTAATATTATTATTGCCACTCTCTCTGCATAAGTATCCTTCTTATTCCATTGAGGGTCCCTGGTCCAGGGTTCAGTTGATTTCTGTTTAAATCACCCAAAAATAGGCAGAATGGGGTTTCGTTGCCTAAAACATCTCTAGAGTATCCACATGCTGGGGTTTCAGGTCATTCCAGGAAGAATTGACACAATCCTAGAGAATCTTTGTTGGGATTCCTTCCCTAAAGAGCCTCTAGCCATAACAAACCTTGCTAAAACAATATCTTAACAGTAGTGCTACTTTTAACAGCACTATAGGAAAAAACAACTTCTTTTCATCTAAGCTTCGGAAGGCACGTCTCACATTCTGTGGGGGCATGGTAAGCTACTGATATAACACAACTCAGTGAAACAAAGAAATTCCACATTTCAATAATAACCACAAGTATTCACTCACTGCACAAATGTATACTGAGTGCTCACTATGTGTCAGACACTAAACTAAGCTCTAGGATATACCATGAACAAGACAGACAGGTAATGTATACTCTGTTGGGATAGATAAAAAGAACAAAAGAGTTTATTCTCTTAGCTGGGTTCCCCTCAGAAGCAAACGCTGAGATGAGGATTGAATGCTTATAGATTATTTGGGAGGTGTCATTGGCAGGGGAGTAGTGACATCATACAGGGAAGAGAGGGTGGCCAACAAAGCTGTGCTATGAGGCCAGCTACTGCAGTGGTCAATGAAGCAAAATCTTTTGAGGAAACTCTGAGAAACAGTATAAAACCCAGAGCTTAGACCTATGCTGGCCAAGAGATGAGAGATCTGGGGTATTTATACCCTCATGCCTGTCAGCCATTGGTTAAACGCTGCCCCCAAAGGCAAAGTACATTCTAGAAGCTCAGTAGAAGGCATTCAACAAAATCATAGGTGCCAACTATTGGAAGTGAAGCTGAATTGCAAAAAAATGGTAAAGGCCCTTTAAAAATGTAGGCAGAATGCCAACAGTGTCTCTCTCTCTCTGTCTGTCTCACACACACACACACACACACACAAATAATAAAAATAATTGCAAATTGTGAAGTGTCTGCTATATAAACTGAAAATAGACAATGGTATGAAATGGAGGATAAAAGGAATGATCTTTGATTAGGGTGGTCAAAAAAGAGGCCTCTCTAAGGGAGGCATTTATGCTGATACCTGAAGGATGAGAGGAAGGCAGGGGAGTGGGTTCCAACAAGGGAGAGCATCCTGACCCTATTCTCAAAGAGCAGAGAGAACTTGGCAAGTTCCAAGTCCTGGAAACTGAGAGAAGACTCACATGGCTGAGGGGTGAAAACACTGAGGTGGGTGCCATGAGATAAGCTGCAGAGGAAGGTGCAGAGGGATTAAGAATCCATTCCATGGTAATTGTGTTAGGCCATTCTTGCATTGCTATAAACACTTGAGGCTGGATAATTTACATACTTTTTTAACTTTTATTTTGGTTCAGGGGTACATGTGAAGATTTGTTATATCAGTAAACACGTCACAGGGGTTTGTTTTACAGGTTATTTCATCACCCAGGAATTAAGCCTAGTACCCAATAGTTATTTTTTCTGGTCCTCTCCCTCCTCTCACCCTCCATCCTCAAGCAGACCCCAGCGTCTGTTGTTTCCTTTTTTGTGTCCATGCGTTCTCATCATTTAGCTCCCACTTATAAGTGAGAACATGCATATTTGATTTTTTTTGTTCCTGCATTAGTCTGCTAAGGACAATGGCCTTCAGCTTCATCCATGTTCCCTCAAAAGACATCATCTCATTCTTTGTATGGTTGCATAGTATTCCATGCTGTATGTGTACCACATTTTCTTTATCCAGTCTGTCACTAATGGGATTTTAGGTTGATTCCATGTCTTTGCTATTGTGAACAGTGCTGCAGTGAACATTCATGTGCATGTGTCTTGATGGTAAAATGCTTTATATTTCTCTGGCTATATACTCAGTAATGGGATTGCTGAGTGGAATGGTAGTTCTGCTTGTAGCTCTTTGAGGAATCGCCATACAGCTTTCCACAATGGTTGAACTAATTTACACTCCCACCAACAGTGTATAAGGATTCCCTTTTCTCCACAACCTCACCAGCATTTGTTATTTTTTGACTTTTTGGTAATAGCTATTCTGACTAGTGTGAGATGGTATCTCATTGTGGTTTTAATTTGTATTTCTCTAATGATCAGTGATATTGAACTTTTTTCATCTGCTCCTTAGATGCATGTATGTCTTCTTTTGAAAAGTGTCTGTTCATGTTCTTTGCCCACTTTTGAATAGGCCTGTTTGTTTTTCTCTTATAAATTTAAGTTCTTTATAGATGCCAGGTATTAGACCTTTGTCAGATGCATAGTTTGTAAATATTTTCTTCCATTCTGTAGGTTATGTTTACTCTGTTGATAGTTTCCTTTGCTGTGCAGAAGCTCTTAAGTTTAATTAGATTCCATTTGTTAATTTTTGCTTTTGTTGCAATTGCTTTTAGTGTCTTTGTCATGAAACCTTTGCCCGTTTCTATATCCAGGGTAGTATTACCTAGGTTGTCTTCCAGGATTTTTATAGTTTTGGGTTTTACATTTAGAGAATGGATAATTCATAAGAAAAGAGGTTTAATTGTCTCATGTTTCTGCAGGCTGTCCAGGCAGCATAGCTCCAACAGCAGCTTTGGAGAGGCCTCATGAAGCTTACAATCATGGCAGAAGGCAAAGTAGGAACAGGCATGTCACATAGTGATAGCAGGAGCAAGGAGCAAGAAAGAGAGAGGGAGAAAGGAAAAAAAGGAGAGGAGAGGGTCGGGGAGTTGCCACGCACTTTTAAATGACCAGATTTCACGAGGACAGCACCATGGGACAGTGCTAAACCATTCATGAGAAATTCACCCCCATGATCCAATCACCTCCCCCTAGGTCCCACCTCCAATACTGGGGATTATGATTCAACATGAGATGTGGGTGGGGACAAATATACAAAGTATATCAGTAATGAAGGAGGCTGGGTACTAGATCTAATAAGATTAAAGCAGGGAATAACCTGATCTGATTTTCAGCTCAAAATGTCACTTGGGGTACAAAATCATGTCCTGTGCAGCAACATGGATGGGCTGGAGGCCATCATCCTAAGTGAATTAATGCAGGAACAGAAAACCAAATACAGCATGTTCTTACCTGCAAGTGGGAGCTAAACAATGGGTACTCATGGACATAAAGATAGAAACAATAGACAATGGGTACTACTAGGTGGAGAAGGAAAAGAGGGGGATAAGGATTGAAAAACTGCCTATTGGGTACTATGCTCAGTACCTGGGTAACAGGATCATTCATACCATAAACTTCAGCATCCCACAATATACCCAAGTAACAAACTTGCACATGGACAGGAATCTAAAATAAAAGTTAAAGAAAAAAAAAAAAACAAGAGTTTTAGAAAGGTGGAAAGAATATAAAATGAGCTTCCAGTACCAAAATTGTCAGAGAAATACAGCAAAATTTTTCTACTCTCCCTGTCTTTCTCTTGTTGGAAGGGCATTAAGGGTTGAGGTACTTGACCATGCAGAGCTGTTTTATCTGCCATAGATGAACATGAGCATATATGGTCAGCCAAGCATGTCTATAATTCAAAGTCATATAAAATGTTACTTTGTGTGATCATATGATATTGTCCAAAAGAAGAGAATTGGAAAGAAGAGCAGTGTAGGATTAATTATGCGGAGATCAAGGAAGCTGTAGTCTGATTTAAAAAGAAAAATAAAAAAGGCCATTCACACTTTATGACTTGTAATGAAATTTAAGTTTGGAAGACATGATAGGGAGGAAATTAAGTCCAGATTCCAAAAGGGTAAGTTAAGGTAAAAGAGTGTGGAAGCATGCTCGGAATAGACCAGAACTTCCCAAACTTTAATAAATCAGCTGAGGACCCTATTAAAAATGTACATTCTGATTCAGCAGATCTGGAAATCAGAATTTCTCATAAGTTTTCAGGTGATCCCCTTGCTGCTGGTTCTTGAACCACACCATAGAGAAAACGGGAAGGAGAGTCTTTGGATAACAGTTCAAGATATAACAGGATTGACAGAAAGCATTCTTTTGCTTTTGTATTTTTACTATTTTTTTAATTTTTGAGACAGAGTGAGACTGTCACCCAGGCTGGAGTGCAGTGGCGCAATCTCAGCTCGCTGTAAACTCCACCTGCTAGGCTCAAGCAATTCTCCTGCCTCAGCCTTCCCAGTAGCTGGGATTACAGGCACGCCACCATGCCCAGCTAATTTTTGCATTTTTAGTAGAGACAGGGTTTCACCATGTTGGCCATGCTGGTCTCAAACTCCTGACCCCCAGTGATCTACCTGCCTCAGCCTCCCAAAGTGCTGGGATTACAGGTGTGAGCCACTGCACCTGGCCGTCTTTTACTTTTGTTTCTACCTAGAGGAGACGGAGCAAAGAGATTAAGAAATAGAAAGTAAAGATGTATACTACTGTTAAATGAAGATGAAAGAAGTGATGGGAATAATCCGTAAAAAGCTTGTAGAAGGGGACAGATCAAGACCACAGATCTACAGATTACTTTTGTAAAGAAAGAAGGATTATGAGGGGAGAAGGCGGGAAGAAAGAAGTTACCTAGGTAATTTGGGAGTTAAAGACAAGGAAATGTGAGAGAGCTCACTTCAGATGGCTTCAGTATATCCGTTCTCAAACAGAAGACTGGGTTATTCCTGCTCCAGATCTTATTGGAGGAAGGAAGTTGTGCTAGAATTGGTGTAAACTGTAGCAACTTATGTCTCCTCTTTATAACAATCAGGCAGCAAAGATAGAAGTTTTATTATACGAGTTAATCAGATGAAATTAAGTTGATCAAGGAAGCTTTGGCTGTCTTTTTCTTTTGAGATAGTCAATTCTTTTATATAATAGCTGTTTCATAAAAGTCCTTTACAGAGCAACATGTTACACCAAACCAATTTTAGAAACAATCATATTATAAAATTTATTCCATAAATACCAAAGTTGTTACTTTAAACAAATATTGCATTGATCTTGAATTACAAAATATTGTTAATGTCTAAAAACAAACAAGCAAACAAAAAAACCCTACTTTGGATCCTGTGTGGGAAATGAATTTCTGCAAATAAGAATGCAAGTAGAAAACCAATTCTGGTCTTCTGGGTAGGTGGCCTGACCTGACCTAAGATAGTAGCTGTAATGCAGAGAAGTAGATGAATTTAAGAGTAAATTGAAGGTGGAAGAATAAATTTGCAGTAGAACTTGCTGCAAATTGGACAAGCAAATTGGACCCTTTACCTAGCACTAACCTTACTGAAAACCCAGTATGCTAAGGACTTCTGTTTAACTATTGCAGCCCCTATGTGAGGCAGGTATTATTATCTCTATTCCCATTTTACAGGTAAGGACACTGAGGCTCAGGAAGATTAATCTGCTCAAAGTCACACAGAGAGCAAGACACAAACCTGAATTTGGCCAAAGCTGATGTTCTGAAGGTGCTATACTGTAACATTATAAAAATTTGAGGTGGGAGTCTGTCTAATGTCACCTTCTCTGAATATGCACCTCACTGTTCACTTCAACAATGTTCACCTGGGGGCTGTTTTCAGGCAGGGGGAGCATCACAGGCATTAAAACCAAAAGACCAGCCAGGCGCAGTGGCTCATGCCTGTATTCCCAATTTGAGAGGCTGAGGCGAGTGGATCATTTCAGGTCAGGAGTTCGAGACCAGCCTGTCCAATATGGTGAAACCCTGTCTCTACTAAAAATACAAAAATTAGCTGGGTGTGGTGGCACATGCCTGTAATCCCAGCTACTCAGGAGGCTGAGGCAGGAGAATTGCTTGAACCCAGGAGGCGAAGGTTGCAGTGAGCCAAGGTTGCGCCACTGCCTCCAGCATGGGCAACAAGAGCGAAACTCCATCTCAAAACAAACAAAAAAGAAAAAACCAAAGACTTGTGTTTGAATCCAGCTCTCTCACATGCTGGATGTCACTAGAACTCTTGGAGCCTCAGTTTCCTCCTCTGTAAAACCATAACACCTACTCCAAATGGTTGTTCTCAAGACTAGATGGAACCCTGTAAGGCTGAATCATTAGTCGTTCCAGAGTCAACTCAGATCACCTCCCTGGGTGCCTCCAGCTGGGCGCAGAATTGAGGTGCAGTCAGGCCAACATTCTTAGGAGTTGGTTCAGGGAACTCAGCTCTAAGGACTCAGGGACAGATTTTCATCCCAGGGGAATGCATTCAAGCAAATTCTTCTCACGACCCTGCCTGAGGCCTGATCTGGGTTAGATATGACATCAAAGGCACTCCTAAACCAAGTTTATTGTGGGTTTTCTTTTAAAATGCCACCGTATAAGGAATCATAAAACATAGGTGCTGAGAGCTGAAAAGGACCATAAAACACACCTGGTCCAATGTCTTATACAAATGTGCGGTGTAGGCTTAACGAGAAAAATGGAACTTTCCAAGGTCACCCAGTTTGCAGGGAACGCATACAAGGAGCAGACAGACTCCAGGTTTCCTGACTCTTGGCCCATGCACTTTGTATTTCACCAAACTGCCTTGCCTCTTGCCTGGGCCATTGTAATCAGTTTGCTGGGCTTGGGTCAGAAGCCTCCAAACCAGGCTGTAGCATAAAAAATTCTGTTAGAAACACGAACACATCCAAGATCATGTGTGGTGTTTTACAACGTGGCCTGCTCAGGGCACTTTCAGACCACTGGCGCTGAACTGCAATTTAGTCTGAAAAGCAAATAAGCGTTTACATGGTCTCACAGGTTATGGCAATTTTGAGACTCAAAAGGCAGTTTTCAAAGACTCCAAGGAGAGAGGCAGGGAAAAGCTGTCCAGAGAAACACAGAATAAAACTAAGGCAGCAATGAAAACATCTCCAAAATGTAACATGAAAAGGACAAAAAAGGTGAGCATGGAATTGGTAGCAAATACCTCCAGCTTTGTAGATATTGTCATCTAAAGGCACTTATATCCAACCATTTGCCCAATCCCATCAATTATTTTGGTTTTGTTTTTTAACATTTTAAATTATTTCCAAAGAATAGAAAAATGATTACCAGGTCAAAGGGATGCACATTTTTGAGACTCCTGATATGTAATATTAATTTGCTTTCATCTGTGTTTGCCAGAACTCTTTTAGTTACAAGTGACAGAAACCACCTCAAACTAGCTCAAACAAAATTTGGTATTTGTTAGCTCACAGGCTGGAAAATTCAGACTGAGAGCCAGACTAAGAGCCTGTAAGGACCCAGATAGCTCTGGCAGATCATCACCCTCTGCCTTAAATTCTCTCCATTTACAAAGGGCACTCTCTATGACTTAGATCCCCCAGGCTTCTTGCAAACAATAAAATCTACTGCAAAAGAAAAAAGAAAAAATAATCAGCAGAGGCAGGATTAATAAAAAGACTATTAGGCTGTCCACAGAACCTTTAGGACGGCTGGAAGACTGGTTTGAGGCCACCTTGCAGGAACAATGCCCCAGATGACTAAGTGCTGACTTCCAGGTCTGCCCTGGCCGCCTCCTATTTATTGCTGTAGTTGGAGATCAACCTGCTTTAGCTTCCACTAGCATCACACGGAGGTGGAAAGGAGTCTTCCCTGGTCCTCTCTTTGGGTCACTAACTCCCAATTAAAAATTCAAGTCAGGTACATCTAATTGACAAAACCTATATCCCTGGCTAAAAGAAACTCAACTTCTCTGGTTTTTTTTTTTTTAATTTATCTATTTAATTTTGTTTTTGCAACAGGGTCTCATTCTGTCACCCAGGCTGGAGTGCAGTAGTGATCATTGCTTGCTGCAGCATCCAACTGAATTCAGTTTGGGCTGAATCAAATCTCCAGACTCAGCCTCCTGAGTAGCTGAGACTACAGGCACGCACCACCAAGCCCAGCTGTTCAACTTCTAAATTTTGAAGCAAGTTCTGCCACCTACCTACACTTATAAGCTGGATGAGTTCCCAAACATGGAAAAGGGATTCAGATGCAGGACATTCAAAAGAATCACAAATATTTACTATAAAAAACATTGCAATAGATAGCTCAGACTTACATAGTTTCAGCTCCGCCAACCCAGAAAAGATGGACTGTCTCTTTCAGTATCATCTAGTTCAATGCGTGGCCCTTTAATAAACATCAGTTGGACTTAATTGATCTAGAAGCTTCCCAAAAAATGCCTGATTCTAAGTCCTAAGACTTCTTTGTATCTAATACTGACAAAACTGAGATGGAATTAAAGTGCTATGCCCCCTGGTTTCCTAGTGTCTGAAATATTTTTTTCCCTCAACTTTTGTTTAAAATGAGCAGGCTAACCCACCTCACTTGTATTTAACTCCTATGGCTAATTTTTGTGGTGGGTAGAAAAAGATACAATATTTCTGAAAAATGGAAACCTGGCATTTTTTACCCATGGAAGTCTACAAAGATAGAAAATGAGATTCTTACCTAGGAAGAATATTAACAAGATGTAAAACTACTATTGGCACTTAAAGATACATTAGCAGGGTCAAAACTGGGATCAAAACGAACTCAATAGGCAAGGCAGCTGGCAAACAGAAATCTCACTTTCATTGAAAAACAGAGCAGGAAGTTAAAATGCAATTCCTCAAAGAGCTTTCACAGGTAGTGTGATATTTCATAGCAGCAAGCAACTGATGGAAATTTTTTATACATGTGCTGAAATTAGTTTTGCTAACACATACTCCTACAGTGAACACCACCCAGCCTTGACTCCTGCAAAGTTTCCCATGGAGATAAAATGAAGAGAGCAAATTGATAATGTTCTTGAAGACAGTGGGATTTTTTTTAGAAGCTGCTGCATTCTTGCATCTTCCTCTTGTTTTATTTTATCATTATTATTTATTTATTTATTTTTGCCTCATGTCAATTCCAAAGAGTTTGTAGTGGGGGAAAGCTCTGAGGGATCATCTTTAGTTGTCACTTATAACAATCTTATTTGGTAATAGAAATGAGAATGTGGTGACTCATTAGAATTTTCTTCCTTCTCAGGAAGGTACATTCTTTAACATTTCTCTTCCCTAAGAACCAGTGCTTCTTTCTGGCCTAAGGGGAGGGAGGGAGCTGAGGAGAGAGATAATATTTCAGATATGGATAAAGGGACTAACATTCATAGGATTCTTGGTACAGATAGGAAACTATTTTGGGAGTCTTTGGGATGAAAGGATTCAAATACCTGAACTACAGGACATAATCATGGTGAATAGTTGTTAAAAGGATTGATCTGAAAAACAGAAGTCTGGGCAACCACCTGGCCACGTTCTACAACCACAGTGGTGTTTTATCATTTTAGCTGAAGTCGTGAATATAGGCCATCAATTCAGCCAGAAAGGTAAGTTGATCAGGGCAGATGTGAGCCTGAGGTGTGGATTTTTATTAATACTGATCAGATTAACTTACCCAGGAAAATTATTTCCCTTGTGTCAATACAGTTTATCTGCTCTGTGTAGGAAGACATTTTCAGTTGTAATTTGCAAAATTCCTCTCCAAACTGGCTTAAGAAAAGGAAAAGGCAAGAGAGTTCATTTCATGGGGATTCGGAGGGTAGACCTTAGACCCAGCAGGATCCGTAGGCTCACAGTCATCTGGATTCGGTATCTTTCATCATCCTCTACCTCTTGCTTTCTTCATTCTCAAGCAAGTTCTTTGCAGGAGCAACATACGGACAGCCAAGGCCTACATCATTCTTTAAGCTCTTAATCTTAGATATTACGGGTATTTTTTGTGAAATAAAATATTGTGAACCCCAATTAACTTACCTGGGATTCTGCATGCATCTAGGAGCAATTGTTTTGGTACAGAGCATGTAAGGAATACTCTGATCGGTCAGGCCTCGGTCACGTGGCCACCCCTGAAGCCGGAAGTCTGGGCAGAATCAGCCCTCCTGCACCACATGACCTGAGCGGAATTACTAGGGAATAAAGGAGAGATGGCTCACAAAAGGGAGAGATCCTGTGCAGACAAATATCTCAGTAAGAACACATTTAAGCCCTAAATGCATTTTAGGATTACTAACATTTTATACATGAGTGTTAAAAGCAAAAAGAAACCAAAATTCAAAGTACTTCCCAGTGCCTTATTAATTCTCTTAACCCTTTGACTTTTGATCCAACCTCTTCACTATTTGACAAATCAGTCTCTCAAAATCCTGTCCACAGTTATTAGTGGTCTGGCAAACACTGCCTCTTTGGAAAATCTTCTCAGTTGGTCTCTGATTCTGTCTCCCTCTGTAGTGCCTGTAGCAGGACTTCCCTGGCACCTACCTCACCCTGCCCTTCTTCGTCTTATAGATGCATGGTTTTGCCTTATGCTGTCCTCCTCTCCCACCTCTCCACCAGATTAAAAGCTCAGAAAATACTTAAAGAGAGTAAGGGAGCAAGAGAAGGAAGAAGGGAAGGAGATATCTGAGTCAAGACCCCCTTAGGACTTCATATCTCCTCCATTGTAACACCTATCTCCCTTTATTGGCATTTATTTCTTACCTGTTTATCCTTCTGAACTCAGAGTTCCTTAAGGGCAATCTCTATTATTCCACTTTTTTTAAATAGCTTGCACAAAATAAATACTGGCTGGATGGATAAATGGATGGATGGATGGATGGATGGATGGATGGATGGATGGATGGATAGATGGATGAATAACTATATAGAGTTAGTTGTAGTTTCTGACATAAATCTTCTCCTTGGCCAGCCAGAACTTTGGGAGGCCAAGGCAGAAGGATCACTTGGGCCCAGGGTTCAAGATCAGCCTGGGCAATATAGTGAGACTCCATGTCATTTTATTTAAACAATAACAACAAAGCCTTTCTCTCATCGCAATAAGTAAGAGTTCCATACAATGAAGGGATTACGATCAGCTGAGTGAGGTATGAAAAATTTTATACTGGAAGGTATCATAACCATATTGAAAACAGATGGAACACAATATGTTTAAACTATTGCACAAGAGGGTTTGTTTTAATATTTAAAAATTACTGTCCTCTAAGGCTAATTAGACACCCAAATTCCTCCCACTATTATTTATAACTGGTTTCCAAATCTGTTGGAGACAGAAAGAGGAATTAAATGGCATCAGGTAACTTTCTGCAACTCTCTGTCTCTCTCTCTCTCTCTCCCCCCTTCCCCCCCTTCCCTCCCTCCCTTCCTTCCTTCCTTTCTTTCTTCTTTTTTTTTTCTTTTTTGGACAAACTCTTGCTCTATTGCCCAAGCTGGAGTGCAGTGGTGCCATCTCAGCTCACTGCAACCTCCATCTCCCAGGTTCAAGTGATTCTCCTACCTCAATCTCCTGAGTAGCTGGGACTATAGACAGGTGCCACCACATCCAGCTAGTTTTTGTATGTTTTATAGAGTCAGGGTTTTGCAATATTAACCAGGCTGGTCTCAAACTCCTGACCTCAGGTGATCCACCCGTGTTGGCCTCCCAAAGTGCCAGATTACAGGCTCACCATGCTCAGCCAGTTTTAGTTTTTTTATTGCTGCATTTTCATACCACAAGAAAGTCCATACATTGCAGTTATAATTAAGTTACATTTGTAGCAAAAATGAGAGGTGAGCAGGCTATAGAGATTTGCCCCGTGTCCCGTTTGACTGTGGATCCTTAAGCAATCCACCGCAGGGCTCCCTTTGGTGCTCACACAGCACGCTCCAGCAGAAAGTCATTTTCTCATATGTCTTAAGATTAATTAAATGAAGTGGCAAACTCATTTTGTAGGCTTTTGTTATTTCTGACAAGGCTGTTCACAAAGCAAAAACTAGAACTGTAGGCCACGTGCAGTGGCTAACACCTGCAATCCTAGCACTTTGGGAGACCGAGGCAGGAGGATTGCCTGAGCTCAGGAGTTCGAGACCAGCCTGGGCAACATGGTGAAACCCTGTCTCTACTAAAATACAAAAATTAGCCAGGCATGGCAGCATGCACCTGTAATCCTAGCTACTTAGGAGGCTGAGGCAGAATTGCTTGAACCCAGGAGGCAGAGGTTGCAATGAGCTGAGATCACACCACTGCACTGTAGACTGGGTGACAGCGAGACTTCATCTCAAAAAAATAAAAATTTTTTAAAAACCTAGAACTGGATTTCAGCCACCCACTGCAATTTTTAGGTTTTTCTCCCAGAAATGGCACTGTCCGTTTTGTCAATGGTATTTACCCTCAGGCAATGTCTGATTCTGTAGGTAGCCACTAAGTGAAGAGTCCTGTGAGTTCACTTGGTTATCTTGGGCTTTATTAGGCCAGAGTAAATGGCCAACTGTTAGGCTGTGTTATACATTCTCTTAAATCTGTTCTGAGCCATCATCATTTTTTGCCATCTAGAGCCAACATTGTTTTGGACTAGGGTGGGGCAATTTTGTGTTAAACTAAGAGGGGAAAAAAAAGCTGAAGTTCAGTTGTATTCATTTCAATGAACATTGCCTTTTGCACAGAGAGCATTAGACTAGGCCTTATGAGGTTTTGAAAGTGGAAAAGAAATAAGGTAATTAGTGTTTACACTCACTATTTGAAGTGTCATTCATCCTTTCAACAAATATTTATTTGTTAATACCGGCCACCATATGCCAGCCAGACAGACGACTAGGCCATTGGGTATACAGTGCAGAAAAATGTAGGCACTCTCACAGAATGTACAGTCTCATCAGAGAGATGTTAAGAAGTAAAACACACACATAAATATATAAAGTGTGGTTGGTAATAAGGAAAAATAAAAATATTATTAAAAAATATTTTAAATGTGGTTGGTAATAAGAAAAAAGCCTGAAAGCGCTGGCCTATTTGAGGAAAGAGACTTAATTAAAATGAGAAGCATTTTATCAGAAAAAGCTATTTCCTAAGGGAGTGAAGGATGAGTCTAAATAAGCCAACCAAAGAGTTGGGCAAGAGTATTTGAGGCAAAGGGAACAGTAGCTTGTGCAGAAGCGGGAGGAGGGAGGTGTAGCTGTTGGAAGCCATGACCTCACGCCTGTGCAGAGGTGTAAGAAGTCACGAGGGAGGTGTGAGGGAGGCAGGGAGCCTTTAGATTCTTTGGACAATAGGAAACTACTAGGAAGATGGAACCGGGAGCAGTCTGATCAATTTATATTTTCTAAAGATCATTCTGGCTGCCTTGGTGAGAAGGATTGGATGAGGACAAAGTGGAAATGGGAAAACCTATCAGGAGAACGTGGCAAAGAGGGATGATGGTGGCAGCAGAGACAGAGTGAAATGACTGATTTGAGATAGATTTTGGAGACTCAATTTCCTCACTGATGTAGGTGAAATCAATAACACCTACATCCTAGGGTTGTGAGAATAAAGGGAGACAATGAATGTAATGAGTTTGTTACAATGCTTGACATGCTGTAAATACTCAATAAATGTTCGCTATTATTGGCATTTTTATTATCTTCAGGTCAATGGGGATCATTTGAATAAAAATTCACTTCTTTTCTGTTATTGAGAACTCTCAAGACAGGGGTTCTAGTTCACAAGAATTAAAATACACATTCTATATCCAGCACTGTACCAAATGCTGTGGGGGAAAACAAGAGAGAGATCTCTTTGTCACTCAGAACAATCCACATTTTGTGGATGGAAAGAAAGCGATGATAAGAGGAATACTCAGGGAACAAACAGAAATAATCACTTTATAAGGCTGGGCATGGTGGTTCATGCCTGTAACCCCAGCACTTTGGGAGGTCGAGGCAGGTGGATCATTTGAGTCCAGGAGTTTAGGACCAGCCTGGGCAACATGTTGAAACCCTGTCTATACAAAAAAAAAAAAAAAAAAAAAAACCACAAAAATTAGCTGGGCATGGTAGCACACGCCTGTAGTCCCAGCTACTAGGGAGGCTGAGGTGGGAGCATCGCTTGAGCCCAGGAGGTAGAGGCTGCAGTGAGCTAAGATCTCACCACCACACTCCAACCTGTGTGACAGGATGAGACCCTGTCTCAAATTTTAAAAAGAAAAAGAAATAATTACTGTATAAGCAGGGACCCAAAGATCCTTCAAAGGAATAAGAACTCTTTAGCTTCTATAATTTAGGTGAAAATCATCCTGTTGAAATAATGATATCAGAACAGAAATCCTAGTATGAGTTGAAGGCTGTTTAAAGTTCCTGTTTGGGCAACTGCTTCCAAACAATAGCTTCGTGTGAAGAAATGGCTGCAAATGTTTAAGTAAACTTTCTATAGAGATATCAAATGACTCCTCTAATTGGCCCATTTATGAATCCTGCCACAGTCAGTCTCTGACCATTAGCTGAGCACTGAAAGCATCCTGATAACTCTAAGATACCTCAAGAAAAAATAATCCCACAGAAGTGACAAAAAGAAAGCCATATTTATTCAGTACCTGCCATGTGCCAGATACCATGAGTACGTATTATGCCTCCATTTCATGGAGGAGGAAACTGAGGCGTGTTGAGTTTCAGGTAAGTCCCTGTGATTATAGAGATTAGAAGTGTAATCTCTAATTACAGGGACCTAATTAGAGATTAATTAATTAAGTCTGCCTAATGCTTGATGCAGGTTCTTGACCACAATGTGGGACTGTCTCTGTCTTTTCCAGCCAACAGTTAGAATACTCAGAAGCTGAATTTATGGTGAGTTATTTATTTACTTATTTATTTTTGAGACAGTCTCACTCTGCTGCTCAGGCTGGAGTTGCAGTGGTACAATCTCGGCTTACTGCAACCTCCACCTGCCAGGTTCAAGTAACCCTCCCACCTCAGCCTCCTGAGTAGCTGGGACCACAGGGGTGCACCATCACACCTGGCTAATTTTTGTATTTTTAGTAGAGACAGGTTTCACCATTTGGGCCATGCTGGTCTCGGACTCCTGACCTCAAGTGATCCACCCACTTTGGCCTAGAGAGTAGGCCCACTCTTGTGTTAAGAGAAATAACTCACCATAGGGCCGGGTGTGGTGGCTCATGCCTGTAATCCCAGCACTTTGGTGAGCTAAGAGAAAAGAGTTGGCCCTATAGTGAGTTAATAGAAAGCAAAGTTAAAGATCTTAACTTTGCTTTCAGGATATCTGTGAATTCCTGACACTGTAAAAAATCTGTATAGATATTTGCCTATGTACAGTTTCCTGGGAGAATCCGTAGCCTTCATTAGATTCTCCAGAGGGTCCATGACACCCAAATGTTAAAACGTTTGCCTAATCTGTCAAAATTATTGTACAATGTATGCCTTATTGATTTAATAATGTCACTTGTGAAATACTAGTAGACTGGTTAACAATATTTATGCCCAGTTGCTCAAACATTGCAACACTGTTTATAGAAAAAAAATATTGGAAACAATCCCAAATCCCATCAATAGGGACTTAATTAAATAAATAATGATATACCTCTACAGCAGAATATTATAGTCATTTTTTAAAATGAGTTAGCTTTAAATATTCTAATAAAATATGTCCCAAAAGTACAGCTAGAGGAAAGCAAGTGGCAGAACCTATCTACATATTTTTGTTAACAATTGTGTCTATGTGTGTTTGTTCATGTATGTGGGATTATATATGCATAGAAAAAAATCCAGAACATTATTCTATAGTAGAAATACAATGTAAGTCACATATGTGATTTTAAATTTTGAATAAAAGTAAAAAGTAAAAAAAAAGGTAAAAAGTAAAAAGTGAAATTAATTTTAATAACTTATTTAATCTATCAAAATTTTATTTCAACATGTAATCAATATGAAAAACTATTAATGAGATATTTGACATTTTTATAGTAAGTCTTCAAACTCTAGTGTGTGTTTTTCAGTTACAGCACATTACCATTCTAACTAGCCACGTTTTAAATGCTCAATAGCCACATAGAACTAGCGACTACCATACTGGACAGTGTGGTCTGGAAGTATACACCTCAAACTATGGTCACACATTGTCTTCACTTGGGAGTAGAACTGGAAGAGAAAGAAAATGAGATATGCATATTTTCTTTATATATTCTATAGTGTCTGGATCTATATAGAGAACATATAACTCTTTTTTACTTTTATATGCATATTTTAAAGAACTCTTAGGAGCAACTTATAAGTATCTGAATTTGCTTCTCAGATCCCGCCAGATAATTCACGCAGGCTAGAACTTACTTCATATCAGGGATTCATGGTCAAGGCTGTGCAAATATTTATGTGCTGCTGCCAGCCAGACAAGCCAAGCCAACAAGTGTTTATTAAAACTTTACAGTGTGAGCCGCACCCTACAGAGGGTATGAAAAGGCATACAGTTCCTGCCCTTGAGTTTAGAATTTTACTGTAGGAGAAGACTTATTTATGAAACATTTAGAGGAAAAAACTCTCAAGTCTGCATGTCATCACCAAATAGTGTATGGTTGATAGTGCAATCAGAATTAAAAAGAAGAGGAGTTGGTGGGAAGTAAGAGGTAAGAAAGAAAGGGGAGGGGGAAAGGAGACAACAAAAGATGTTCACTGTCAGCATATTGGAGCAGGCAGACCCCAGAAACTCCTGCAACACTGAGTGGTGATGGAAAAGAGGCAGAGGGCAGATTCCAACACCCCCCGATTCTCTGCCTGGTTTATATAATAGCTACAGACTTTAGAGGGCAAAACAGGTTAAAGGAAAAAGAGATTCAGCCACGTGTGGTGGTGAATGCCTATGATCCCAGCTACTTAGGAGGCTGAGGCTGGAGGATTGCTTGAGCCCAGGAGTTCAAGGCTGCAGTGAACTGTAATTGTATCACTGTACTCTAGCCTAGGTGACAGAGCAAGACATTATTTCTAAAAAAAAATAAAATAAAATATAAAAATAAATAAATGATTATTCGTAAAAAGAGGGATCCAAGCCTTGAGTTGGCAAAGAATACCAGATAAATTGGGATGAGGGTGATCAATATACACTCTAGTGCCAGCGTGTGGTTCCTTGGTCTGCTGGTGACCTTGCTCATGAGGTAGCCTTGAACATGAGTACATTTTCCCTGGACTCTACATTATTCCCTCCCCACTCCCTTAATCTGAAAATTCTCTACATTCTCAAGAAAGAAGAGACTCGGGTGCAAAATAAACTTGCTCATATTGCCTAATAGTGACAATGGCTAACTGTGACCAAGTCCTTACTCACATTAACTTTACATGTGTTAACTCATTTAATCCTTCACAGATGTATCACTATTGTTCCATTTAAAAAATTTTTTTTATTTCAATAGGTTTTGGAGAACAGATGATTTTGATTACTTGGATAAGTTCTTTAGTGGTGATTCCTGAGATTTTGGTACACCCACCACCCAAGCAGTGTATACTGTACCCAATGTGGAGCCTTTATTTATCACCTTCACTGCCACCCTCCCCCAGAGTCCCCAAAAACCATTATATCATTCTTATGCCTTTGCATCCTCGTAGGTTAGCTCCCACTTATAAGAGAGAAGATACAATATTTGGTTTTCCATTCCTGAGTTACTTCACTTAGAATAAGGGTCTCCAACTCCATCCAGGTTTCTGCTAATGCCATTATTGCATTCCTTTTTATGACTGAGTAGTATTCCATGGTACATATGTACCATATTTTCTTTATGCACTCGTTGATTTATGGACATTTAGGCTGGCTCTATATTTTTGCAATTGCAAATTATGCTGCTATAAACATGCATGTGCAAGTGTCTTTTTCATGTAATGACTTCTTTTCCTTTGGGTAGATACCCAGTAGTGAGATTGCTGGATCAAACAGTAGTTATACTTTTGGTTCTTTAAGGAATCTCCACACAGTTTTCCACAGTGCTTGTACTCGTTTACATTTCCACCAGCAGTGTAAAAGTGTTCCTTTTCACCACATCCATGCCAACATCCATCACTTTTTAATGTTTTTAATTATGGCCATTCTTGCAGGAGTAAGGTGTTATCTCATTGTGCTTTCATTTTGCATTTTCCTAATAATTAGTGATACTCAGCATTTTTTCACATTTGTTGGCCATTTGTATATCTTTTTTTGAGCATTGTCTATTCATAAACTCTGCCTACTTTTGGAAGGGATTGTTATTTTTTTCTTGCTGATTTATTTGAGTTCCTTGTAGATTCTGGATATTAGTCCCTTATCAGATGCACAGTTTGCAAATATTTTTTTCCCATTCTGTGGGTTATCTGTTTACTCTGCTGGTTATTTCTTTTGCTGTGCAGAAGATTTTTAGTCTAATTAGGCCCCATCTACTTATTTTGGAGGGTTTTTTTTCATTTGCTTTTGGATTCTTGGTCATAACTCTTTGCCTAAGCCAATGTTAGAAGAGCTTTTCCAATGATATCTTCTAGAATTTTTACGGTTTCAGGTCTTAGATTTAAGTCTTTAATCTATCTTGAGTTAATTTTTATAGAAGGTGAGAGATGAGGATCCAGTTTCATTCTTCTACATGTGGCTTTACAATTATTCCAGTATCATTTGTTGAATAGCGTATTCTTTCCCTACTTCATGTTTTTGTTTGTTTTGTTGAAGATCAGTTGGCTGTAAGTATTTGGCTTTATTTCTGGATTCTCTATTCTGTTCCATTGATCTGTGTGCCTATATTTATACCAGTATCATGCTTCTTTGGTAACTATAGCTTTATAGTATAGTTTGAAATTGGGTAATGTGATGTCTCCAGATTTGTTCTTTTTGCTTAGTCTTGCTTTGGCTATGTAGGGTCTTTTTTTGGTTCCATATGAATTTTAGCATTGTTTTTTCTAGTTCTATGAAGAATGATGATGATATTTTGATGGGAATTGCACTGAGGCTATAGATTGTTTTTGGCCATATGGTCATTTTCACAATATTGATTCTACCCATCCATGAGCTTGGGATGTGTTTCCATTTGTTTGTGGTGTCAGTGATTTCCTTCAGCAATGTTTTGTAGTTTTCCTTGTAGAGATATTTCACCTCCTTATTTAGGTATATTTCTTTTTTTTTTAATTGTACTTTAGGCTCTGGGGTACATGTGCAGATCATGCAAGACTGCTGCATAGGTACATACATGGCAAGGTGGTTTGCTCCCTCCATCCCCCACATCATGTATATCTGGCATTTCTCCCCATATTATCCCTCCTCAACCTGCCTACCCCACACTGTCCCTCCCCTAGCTCCCCTCAGCAGACCCCAGTGTATGATAGTCCAATCCTTGAGTCCATCTGTTCTCACTGTTCTATACCCACCTATGAGTTAGAACATGCAGTGTTTGATTTTCTGTTCTTTTGTCAGTTTGCTGAGAATGATGGTTTCCAGATTCATCCATGTCCCTACAAAGGACACGAACCCATCGTTTTTTATGGCTGCATAGTATTCCACGGTGTATATGTGCCACATTTTCCTTGACCAGTCTATCATTGATGGACATTTGGGTTGGTTCCAGGTCTTTGCTATTGTGAACAGTGCCGAAGTGAACATACATGTGCATGTGTCTTTATAACAGAACTATTTATAATCCTTTGGATATACACCCAGTGACAGGATTGCTGGGTCAAATGGAATTTCTATTTCTAGATCCTTGAGTAATCACCACCACACTGTCTTCCACAATGGTTGAACTAATTAACACTCCCACCAACTGTGTAAAAATGTTCCTGTTTCTCCACATCCTCTCCAGCATCTGTTGTCTCCAGATTTTTTAATGACCGCCATTCTAACTGGCATGAGATGGTATCTCAGTGTGGTTTTCATTTGCATTTCTCTAATGACCAGTGATGATGAGCATTTTTTCATATGTTTCTTGGCCTCATATATGTCTTCTTTTGAAAAGTGTCTGTTCATATCCTTCACCTACTTTTGAATGGGTTTGTTTTTCTTGTAACTCTGTTTTAGTTCTTTGTAGATTGTGGATATTAGCCCTTTGTCAGATGGGTAGATTGCAAAATTTTTCCCATTCTATTGGTCACCAATTCACTCTAATGGTTGTTTCTTTTGCTGTACAGAAGCTTTAGAGTTTAATTAGATCCCATTTATCTATTTTGGCTTTTGTTGCCAATGCTTTTGGTGTTTTAGTCATGAAGTCCTTGCCTATGCCTATGTCCTGAATGGTTTTGCCTAGGTTTTATTCTAGGGTTTTTATGGTGTTAGGTCTTATGTTTAAGTCTTTAATCTATCTGGAGTTAATTTTAGTGTAAGGTGTCAGGAAGCGGTCCAGTTTCTGCTTTCTGCACATGGCTAGCCAATTTTCCCAACACTGTTTATTAAACAGGGAATTCTTTCCCCAGTGCTTGTTTTTGTGAGGTTTGTCAAAGATCATATGGGTGTAGATTTGTGGTGCTGCCTCCAAGGCCTCTGTGCTGTTCCATTGGTCTATATCTCTGTTTTGGTGCCAGTACCATGCTGTTTTGGTTATTTTAGCCTTGTAGTATAGTTTGAAGTCAAGAAACGTGATGCCTCCAGCTTTCTTCTTTTTGCTTAGGATTTTCTTGGCTATACAGGCTCTCTTTTGGTTCTGAAGTTTAAGGTGTTTTTTCCCAGTTCTTTAAAGAGGGTCATAGGTAGCTTGATGGGAATAGCATTGAATCTATAAATTACTTTGGGCAGTATAGTCATTTTCATGATATTGATACTTCCTAACCATGAGCACGGAATGTTTTTCCATCTGTGTCCTCTCTTATTTCCTTGAGCAGTGGTTTGTAGTTCTCCTTGAAGAGGTCCTTTACATTCTTTGTGAGTTATATTCCTAGATATCTTATTCTCTTTGTAGAAATTGTGAATGGGAGTTTGCTCTTGATTTGGCTCTGTGTTAGTCTGTTATTGGTCTATAGGAATGCTTGTGATTTCTGCATATTGATTTTGTATCCTGAAACTTTGCTGAAATTGCTTATCAGTTTTAGGAGATTTTGGGCTGAGACAATGGGGTCTTCTAAATATGCAATCATGTCATCTGCAAATAGAGACAATTTGACTTCCTCCTTTCCTAATTGAATACCATTTATTTCTTTTTCTTGCCTGATTCCTCTGGCTAGAACTTCCAATACTATATTGAATAGGAGTGGTGAGAGAGGACATCCTTGTCTAGTGCCAGATTTCAAAGCAAATGCTTTCAGTTTTTGCCCATTCAGTATGATATTGGCTGTTGGTTTGTCGTAAATAGCTTTTATTATTTTGAGATATGTTGCATTGATTCCTAGCTTCTTGAGAGTTTTTAGCATAAAGAGCTGTTGAATTTTGTCGAAGGCTTTCTCTGCATCTATTGAGATAATCATGTGGTTTTTGTCTTTGGTTCTGTTTATGTGGTGGATTACATTTATAGACTTGCATATGTTGAACCAGCCTTGCATCCCTGGAATGAAGCCTACTTGATCGTGATGGATAAACTTTTTGATGTGCTGTTGCAATCAGTTTGCCAGTATTTTATTGAAGACTTTTGCATCTGTGTTCATCATGAATATTGGCCTGAAGTTTTCTTTTTTTGTTGAGTCTCGGCGAGATTTTGGTATCAGGATTATGTTGGTCCATAAAATGATTTGGGAAGGATTCCCTCTTTTTGTATTGTTTGTAATAATTTCAGAAGGAGTGGTACCAGCTCCTCTTTGTAGGTCTGGTAGAACTCAGCTGTGAACCCATCTGGACCTGGACTTTTTTTGATTGGTAAGCTATTAATTGCTGCCTCCACTGCAGCCCTTGTTATTGGTCTATTCAAGGTTTTGACTTCTTCCTGGTTTTCCATTTCTTCCAGGTTTGCTGGTTCATGTGCATAGAGCTGTTTGTAGTAATCTCTGATGCTAGTTTGTATTTCTGTGGAATCAGTGGTGATATCCCTTTATCATTTTTTAGTGCATCTATTTGATTGTTCTCTCTTTCCTTTTTTATTAATCTGGCTAGTGGTCTATTTTGTTGATCACCTCAGAGGTGATTACTCCTATATCCTTTGTGCCTTTCCAGGAGATATGGAGGCTACATAAATTATCTTTAACC
>CAUYQU010103069.1:0-17933 GCA_963574635.1 Cheracebus regulus | reverse complement strand
TAAAACCTAGATGACAGGTTGATAGGTGCAGTAAACCACCATGGTACATGTATACCTATACAACAAACCTGCATGTTCAGTACATGTACCCCAGAACTTAAATAAAAAGAAAATGTTTCTCTGAGCCTGTTTCTTTGTCTTCTGAGAGACAAAACACTCTTACAAATTTCTCAATTCCTCTTGACACACACACACATCTTTTTAAAAAGCTAATATTGCATACATAGTTTTCTGTACCTTGATTGTCCACTTAATAGAACTTGAGATTGTTTTATATTTTTAGGAGAAAAATAAAACATCCGGACAAAATGTGTCAATATTAAGACCATTCCTTTTGTCCGGGCACAGTGGCTCACACCTGTAGTTCGAGTACTTTGTGGGGCCAAGGTGGGAAGATCTTTTGAGACTAAGAGTTCAAGACCAGCCTGGGCAAAATAGTGAAACTCCATCTCTACAAAAGTAAAATAATAATTAAAAATTTAGCTGTGTGTGGTGACACATTCCTGTAATCTCAACTACTCAGGAAGCTGAAGTGAAAGGATTGCTTGAGCCAAGGAAGTCAAAGCAGCAGTGAGCTGCAATCACGCCACTGCACTCCAGCCTGGGTGACAGCAAGACCCTGCCTCAAAAAAAAAAAAAAATTCCTTTTACATATGTTGGAATTATTGCCCCTAAATACCATATATACCAAGATATGTCTGTTTGTAATTTTCACTATAAACTGATTATATACCTTTGAAGAGGAGTTTTTAAAAACTACAGAAGTGTCATTGTCAAAATACATGTGACCATTCTGCCATGTATATGACAGTGGAAAAAGTACGGAGTGGACCTCTCCTAAAACGTGAAGTTATTTTCTACATGTTTATTTCTTATTGTAATTCCCATAAAGGCTCTTTTTATAATTATTGTTTGCAGCCAAAGCAGAAAAGTTGCAAAATATGCTTACATCAAAAGAAAAGGAAATGAGGAAACGTGTAATATTTGAGAAATATAAAATGACGCATAGCAATATTTAGCCTGAAAAAATTAAAAGATCCTGAACTCTCCTACACTAAAGACAGTGGTCAATGAAAACTGAATTTAATATCTTTCTACTTGGTACAATCTAGTTTTCTTAGTCTTTTAAGTTTTGAAATAGAAGTCTATTTGATCTGAGAGGCAAATAAATATTATATTGATATTACCTTAGACTTTAGACCAATTCTCGCAACAAAACAAAGAATTAAGGATCACATTAAAAGAATCCATAAGAAGTTTAAGCCTACTTCAACTTAACCAAGTAAGTTTAACTATCAGCATCTCAATTGTCAGGAAAGATTGTATAAATATGTTTGTTTTCACAAGACAAGTATGTATATGGCAAGCAGGATAATTCACTTTTCTGCCACAGATTTAATTTTCTTTTCTATATTTGGAAAGGTGACTCTATCAGAGGTTAGAAAACTATGGATGGTGCCCCAAAGCCAATCAGCCACCTGTATTCATTTGTAAAGTTTTTTTAGAACACAGGCACATCCATTTATTTACATATTGTGTATGGTGTGCTTCAATGTGAAAGTTGAATAGTGGCTACTAAGACCATATGATCTCAAAGCCAAAAGTATTTACAGAACTTTTTCAACCCCTGAACCAGATGGTAGTTATTAAGGCTTTATATTAGCGGAGCACCTGCTACATGCCATATACAATGCTAACAACTTTATATGATTTACTTCATTTATATTTGTAAAAATACATAAAATGAGTACTGAACTTCAGAATAATCCCTAAACTCATCTTTGGATAGCTGATCCAAACTCAAGTATGATGACTTTAAATTGCACATTCTGAAACAATGAGGCTCCATATGGCTCTAAAGACTTGATATCCAATTTATGGAATGCTCGTCGTATATAAGATAATATATGAAGGACTTAAGAAGCTAGAACCATGAGTAAAATGCAGATTTGTTAAATAGGTTATTTGAGAACAGATATGATGTGTTTCTTTTTGCTTCCCTAGTAACTATCACAGAACTGTCATACAGTTGTCAACTGCTAAAAATTGTATGAATGCATCAAGTCTGTGGGCTTAAAGGATGTTAATATTGTATGAGATGAGAAAAGACAGTACATAACCATGATAGAAGTCAGATATAGAGTACTCCCATAAACAACACAGGAAAAAGTAAAATGTACTATTCAGCAGGAAGCAATCCAAGGAGAAGTTATTCATAATGCTTTTAAATAAGGACATACATAGGAGGGTATTGAAGCTTAGATCTAGTTGCAGAAGTTATCTTCCAGAATGCAGCCTGAAATTCCAGTTTATTCTCCAAGGCATATCACAAAGTCATAAATCTGGAAAAAGCTGGGAGCACAAGTTCCTACTACTATCTACTTTCTCTGTATACTTTCTCCTATAAGTAGGTCTCCTAGTTGGGGTTTTTCTAATTGGATAATATCTTGACTATCTTTCTAATATCACCACATTCAAAACACTTGCTTAGATCATTCCTAACACCCTGTGGCAAATCTCTAGTGCAATCTCAGGAAGGTGAGTTCCAAATTTAAACAACAAGGGGAATTCAGTGATACTATATGGTTATCAATGTATTCGAGTGAGAGAGCCACAAAACAACCAACAAAATCCAGGGATTGTTGGGGTTGGTTAAATATTTCTTTTTATGTATTATATAGGATTGGTGAGTATAAGCATTATCAACAGACTCTGGAATAGAGTAGCTCTCTCTGATTTTTAGTACCTGGTTCTGCAATGATAAGGGTAGAATATTGCCACCTAGAGTGTAAGAGCCAAATGGAATAGGTGGTTCAGGGTATAAGACCTGGATTTTTTATTTGCATATGAAAGTTTGCTATGTTTAACAACTGACTAACTCTGAGAGGGGAAGTTTCTCTTCTGTCAGTAAGGCCCAGGGTGCCAGAGTTTTAAGAATATAGAAAATTAGAAAATGTAATTAACACATTTTATTGAGTTATAAGTTAAAGTAAAATAAATGAGTCTTAAGTGTACATCATAATAAATTGTTTATATTTGTATACACCCATTGGATCACCTCCCAGATTAACATTAAAACATTGCCAGTTCTACACTCCTATCACTTCGAAACTACTCATGAATGGAAGGTGTATTCATCTGTTTTCATGCTGCTGATAAAGACATACCCGAGACTGGGCAATTTACAAAAGAAAGAGATTTATTGGACTTACATGGCTGAGGAAGCCTCACATTCATGGTGGAAGGCAGGGAGGAACAAGTCACATCTTACATGGATGGCAGCAGGCAAAGAGAGAGCTTGTGCAGGGAAACTCCTGCAAAAGTGATCTTGTGAGACTCATTCACTGTCATGAGAACAGCACAGAAAAGACCCATCCCTATAATTCAATCACCTCCCATCAAGTTCTACCAGAATTATGCGAGTTACAATTCATGAGATTTGGGTGGGGATACAGCCAAATCATATCATTCTACCCCTGACTTCCCATATCTCACATCTTCACATTTCCAAACCAATCATGCCTTCTCAACAGTTCACCAAAGTCTGAACTCATTTCAGCATAAACTCGAAAGTCCAGAGTCCAACATCTCATCTGAGACATGGCAAGTCCCTTCCACCTATGAGCCTGTAAAATCAAAAGCAAGTTAGTTACTTCCTAGGTACAATAAGGGTACAGGCACAGGGTAAATGCAACCTTTCCAAATGGGAGAAATGACCAAAACAAAGGGGCTACAAAGTCCTGTGCAAGTCCAAAATCCAGCAAGGTAATTAAATCTTAAAGTTCCAAAATGATCTCCTTTGACTCCATGTCTCATATCCAGGTCATGCTGATGCAAGAGGTTGGTTCCCATGGTCTTGGATAGCTCTGCTTCTGTGGCTTTGCAGGGTACAGCCTCCCTCCTGGCTGTTTTCACAGGCTGGTGTTGAGTGTCCACAGATTTTCCAGTTGCACTGTGCAAGCTATCAGTGGATCTACCATTCAGGTGTCTGGAGGACAGTGGCCCTCTTATCACAGTTTCACTAGGGGCTCTGTGTGGGGTCTCCAACCCCACATATTCTTTCTGCACTCTCCTAGAAGAGGTTCTCCAGTAGAGGCCTGACCCTGCAGCAGACCTTTGCCTGAGTATCCAGGAGTTTCTGTACATCCTCTGAAATCTAAGTGTGGATTGCCAAATCCCAGTTTTTGACTTCTGTGCAATGGCAAGCTCAACACCATGTGGAAGCTGCCAAGGCTTGAGGCTTGCCGCTCTGAAGCTGCAGCCTGAGATCTACATTGGCCCCTTTCAGCCATGGCTGAAGTGGCTAGAACGCAGGGCACCAAGTCCCTAGGCTGCACACAGCATGGGGGCCCTGGGCCCAGCCCACAAAACCACTTTTTCCGCCTAGGCCTCCAGGCCTGTGATGGGTGGGGCTGATGTCAAGACCTCCGACATGCCCTAGAGACATTTTCTCTATTGTTGTGAGGATTAACATTTTACTCCTCCTCATTACTTATGCAAATTCCAGCAGCCAGCTTGAATTTCTCCTCAGAAAATGAGATTTTTTTTTCTATTACATTGTCAGGCTACAAATTTTCCAAACTTTAATGTTCTGTTTCATTTTTAAAACTGAATGCCTTTAATGACACCCAAGTCACTTTTTGAATGCTTTGCTGTTTAGAAATTTCTTCTGCTAGATACCCTAAGTCATCTCTCTCAAGTTCAAAGTTCCACAAATCTCCAAGGCAGAGGTAAAATGCCACCGGTTTCTTTGCTAAAACATAGTAAGAATCATCTTTGCTCCAGTTCCCAACAAGTTCCTCATCTCCATCAGAGACCACCTCAGCCTGGACTTTATTGTCCATGTCACTATCAGCATTTTGGGCAAATCCATTCAACACGTCTCTAGGAAGTTTCTAACTTTCCCTCCTTTTCCTGTCTTCTGAGCCCTTCAAACTGTTCCAATCTCTGCCTGTTGCCCCGTTCCAGAATTGCTTCCACATTTTGGAGTATCTTTTCAGCAGCTCCCCACTCTACTGGTACCAATTTACTGTATTAGTTCATTTTCATGCTGCTACTAAAGACATACCTGAGACTGGGCAATTTACAAAAAAAAAAAAAAGTGTTCTAATGGACTTACAATTTCATGTGGCTGGGGAAGCCCCACAGTCATGGTGGAAGGCAAGGAGGAACAAGTCACATCTTACATGGATAGCAGCAGGCAAAAAGAGAGTTTGTGCAAGGAAACTCCCACTTTTAAAACCACCAGATCTCATGAGACTCATTCACTATCACAAGAACATTGTGGGAAAGATCTGTCCCCATAATTCAATCACCTCCCACCAAGTATCTTCCATGACACATGGGAATTGTGGGAATTACAATTCAGGATGAGATTTGAGTGGGGACATAGCCAAACTGTATCACAAGGTATTTGTCCTCATTTGCAACAGTGGCCCATTAGCCACTCAAAAACTGTCCACCCTTCAATTCTGATCTAGTATCCTCATTCCAACTCAATCCAGCTCTTTTCCACTCAGGGACCTATGCTGTGACCAAGAGATTATAGAAAGATTCACGTAGAAGCCACTTACTTTCCTTTGTCCAGTCTCCAATATTTATTTTTATGTCAAATAGCCCACAGGGTGCCAAAGGCTAATGATCATTAAGCAGCCTTCAGTCATGGAAGGAGGAACTATGAGAAGGGACCAGCTGGCTAGTGATGACATGCTGGGACCATCAAAGCTTATTGTCTGGAAGGCAAGATAGGCCGTGGTTTTCAATTATGATGCTTGTGGTGTGAATATAGAGGCAAAACAAACACACAAACAGAAGAATCATAAATAATTGGTCTCAGAAGACAGAGCACCAAGTAACAAAGATGACTTCCCACAGGGTCATAAATTGAAGGAGAATATGGAAAGCTTCCACTCCTAGTCTCCTGAGGCAGTAGAGGACTTGGCTTTCATAAAATAACACCTAATCAGTTACTAGAGATATCCTGGGGTGAAAATTATTTCTCATATTCAAAAAAGTTTCACACTAGTTTTAAATCTTACAATGCACCTGAAACATTCTGGAAATTGTCCTTCTTTCTAGTTGAGCCTTCCTGAGCCCATTTGCCATCCCAGTGGCTTCAACATCCTTACAAAAAAATGATATTCACCATCCTCTGAATTTTGAGAACTGAGACCACCTGCATCCACACAGCTTATCAGGATTGAAATCCGAAGCCACTGTGTCAACATGACTTTCCTATTTGTTTCAAGAGATTCTTGGCTAGCAAGATAACGCTGTAAACCAATAAATAACTTCACTACTGACTCCAGGAATTTCCTAAAAGCCAGTAGATTTGAACAAATAGTTTGCTCATCTGGGAAAAGAGCTCTGCTTTAGGAATAATGGGTTGTTCACTTGGTCAAACAGCTAGTTTATCAAATAACTGTTTACGAATCCAAAATTCCTTCAAGACCCTTGCCTTGCTATATCCACCAAACCAAAAATATTACTTTGTGAACTTTAGCCAATTCCAGTTAAATGTGTGCATGGAAAGATCTGCTTTAAAGTACTCTATCCCAGAGCTCAAACTCCAGCAAATTTCTACCCCGACCTCTCCTTTCTGAAACACCATTACGACCCTGTCAAGATGATGTCCTCTCTTACGGCCAAAGGTTTAATGAATTTCACTGTTTGAATAGCAAGTTATTTTATCTGTCTTTTGAAGAGTTGCTAGTCAATCCTTCCTGTCTATATCAAACTGTGAACTGCAATCTTCCCACTCTCCCAATAACTAAATAGATAAATTCCAGTAATCATGGTGAAAATACAGAAGGGCAAGCTACTGATAAAATGTATATAAAACTTACCACAACTTTAAGCATTTCAAACTAGCTTGTCCAAAACAAATAAGACCACAGTGTTATCTATAATCAAAAAAGAGATGCTGTCATATATATGTATAATCATGAATCATCGAATACCTTTTTGTTTTAATTAAAAAAATTTTTGAAACAAGATCTCTCCTTTGCCCCAGCTGGAGTGATCATGCCCAGTGGTGTGATCATGGCTCACTTCAGCCTTGAACTCTTAGGCTCAAGTAATCTTCTCAAGAGAGCCTCTTAGGCTCAAGAAGATGCCTCTTCTGTTGCTTAGAATATATAAATAGTTCTAATGATGCTATGTTATTCTGTATTATTCTATGTTAATTATTACATGGAGATGTATACAATATACATCATTGTAAATAGTACATTAAAACTATTTGAAAATTTTTGAAAAATTTTCTGTTCATTTATATATATGCCATTTGGCCTCACCATTCACTATCACCTGGTAGTCACATGCTCTGTGTCTTTTTAAGAGTTTTTATTATTGACTGATTACTCATTTGCATCTAACCCAAACTATAGAATTAACTACTTTTTTAACTGATCATTCTCATAAAAAGAATGACTCATACAACAGCTAAGCATTACAATATTTGTTTGCTCGTTGTGTTTTAAAATGTAGTTTTTATTATCATTCAGATATCGTGAGGCCAACAAATAATGAGATGATTGCCATTGAAAATATAGTTTGTTACAGTTCCCCATGGGGTGGGGGACATGCTGTTTTCACTCAGAGTCACACAGACAAGCACCAGGACTGGTCAAGAAGCAGGATGAGTGAGGGGAGAGTATAAAAGCCAGATGGAAGGGGTGGTTCAGAGCATGGGAACTGGATTTTTCATTTACATATGAAAATTTACTATCTTTAAGAATTGTCTAGCTCTAGGTGCGGAAGTCTCTCCCCAGTTAGTGAGGCCTCAGGTGCTAGAGTATCAAGAATACAGAAAGTTAGAAAATGTAATTAACATATAATACGTGTGTTTTATTGAGGTATAAGTTACATAAAGTAAAATAAATGAGTCTTAAGGGTACAACATAATAAATTATTTATATTTGTATATACCCCTGGAATCACCTCCCAGATCAACATTAAAACATCGCCATCACTTTAGAAGCCTTCACTGGTTCCTTTTCCAGTTAATACCTGCCCCTCCCAGCAAGGTAAACATTATTGTGACTTCTCCCATTGGCCTAGATTTGCCTGGTCTTAAAATTCATAATGAAATTATACATTATTATGAACCACTCATTTCTCTTTGGTGTATAAATCTAGGAATGGAATTGCTAAATCATAGAGTTGGTGAATCTGTAATTTTGGTGGATACTGCTGAACATTTTTCAAAGTGGTTTAAACATTTAACTAACCTACCAACAATGTACAAGGTTTTCCATTATTCTACATTCTTGCCAACTTTTTAATTGCCAGTCTTAATTTAACTATGCTGGTGGTGGGGTGCTTGTTTCCAATGATGATTTTAATTTCCATTCCCCTGCTGAGCAATGATGTTGAACACCTTTACATGTGTTTGCTGTAAATACACTTTTCTGTTATACATCCTCAAGACTTTTCCTATTTTTAAACATAATTTTCTGTATTTTTCTTATGTAATTTGTAGAAATGATTAAATCTATTCTGAATATGAGACCTTTGTTGGGTAAATATTTTGAAAATACTTTCTCTCATACTGTGATTTGCCTTTTGTCTTTCTTAATGAGGTCTTTTGATAAACAAACCAATTTATCATTTTTTATTTTATTGTTAGCATTTTGTGAATGCTGTTTAGACATTTTCATCAACTTTTCAAATGTTATGAAAACATTCTCCTGTTTTCTCTTAAAAGCTTTGTTGTTTTACCTTTTAGCTATGGGTCTATATTGCACATTGAATTCATTTTTGTGAATAATGTGAGATAAAATTCTCCATATCACCAAAACTTTCTTCATTATGTTTGCCATGCAGATGAAAAATTTCTTCTTGAGCAAATGTATTGAGAGTAGAAAGACTGTAAACTTCTTGATGTCATCCTAGCTTAGCTGCAATGATTAGTGGAAGCCAGGTTTTAAAATTTATAATCACAATTGATATGTGCAATTCAGGACAAACACAACAAATACACTCATTCAAATGAAGCCAACACAATCTAGACTTCTTAGAATCCACATAAGCTGGGACATCTAAACTGCAAAGCATAAGCTTTGCTCTTTCTTAAAAGTTATTTTTGGAGTTCCTTGATGTAGATGTCTACATTAGGTAAAATTTTGTTTTATTTTCTTTTATTTTCTTTTACAGTTTTGATTATAAAGTGTTCTGCAAACTCCAAAATCAATATAATTTCATTGACATATGATGTATCTCATTTACTTTATGCTATTTAGGCTAAAATAGTCACACAAATGTTCCCACTAACAGTAATGAGACAAACTTTGGGAAATCTATCTAAATTGCATTTCAGCATTTAAGAAAACTATGAAGATAAGACTATGCTAATGGAAGAAGTGAATGCAAAGCTTTTATCATTAGAGAACTTGAGACTTATCCAGTCACTTGAACTGGTAGGTGATTTCTATGGTAAGGTGATTTCTATCTGAAATCCATAGGTAGATTATGACTTCTTAATTCTGTTATAAAGCAGAATCTTTGACTAGCACTAAATGTAGTCGGTGAGAAAAATTTAACAGCCTCAAAAGAAACTACACAGTGTAGCTGTTTTCTCATCATCCTTCAGTTTTCCATAAATATACACTGATTGCCTAATTTTTATTCTAGGACTCTAATTTTGAACAGCAAAGGCATGGTCCTAGTTTTCTTGAAGCTTCTGTTGTAATATGGAAAATAGGTCAAAACATAGAGCAGAGGAAAAACAGTTGCTAGTTATAATTAGCAGAATGAAAGAGAGAAAATACTGACAGTGAAAATAGAACCCAGGTAGACCTTTAAATGGTAACAGACAGTCATGGAGAGCCCCAGCAAGGGAGTATAAAGTGTCCAGGGAAAAATCAAGTAGTCCTGAAAAACATCCATGGTATCTCACATGCAAATTATTCACTGAGAAAAGCAGAGCGCAAACGGACATGAGGAAGATACATTGATTAACTTGCTTATTCATCTGACTTTGCAAATGGAGGAGCAAAGAGATACTGACAGATTCCCAAAACACTGTGAAGAAAGGACCAAGGTGACTTCAGCCAGTGGTTCTTGGCAGGAGACCTTTGAAAGCCAGTATCATCAAGTCCTCTAAGCCCACTTGTGCCTACTAACATTAATGTATAAAATATAATTCATTCTTTGTGGGCAACAGACTCCCAGCCCACAGCCTGAAAGAAAGTATCTAGGGATCCAGAGAGAAAGTTTGGCCTTGTAGACTTTGATCTGGTTGACCTGGAGTCATGGGACATAAAGTATTCCAACTTTATTCTCTCCAGCTGAAGTTTATTCTAGCCTTCGCCACTGATGTGGTTTATTATTTTTAATGGTGTTCCATGCAAGAACACAACATATTCCTCAAACAGACAGAGCCTTGGTTTACTCCACAAAATAATTCCTCTTCCTCCAGTGATTCTGAAACATTCTCAACTAATATAAAAAGCATTTCAATATTTGGCATTCTGCATTATTATCTAAACAGTTTCTATTTACAGTGTATAGGCATCTTCCTCTGACACAGAAAATATCACTTTTTTTCTTTCTCTTTTATTAGGTCCAAGGTAGAAAAAGAAACAGTTCTAAGAAACGTTTTTTTATCTCCTTCAGTTCTTTTGCTGTGAATATTTTGAGCTTCTTGTCTCACAATTAAATAGAATAAAACAGCACAGACATTTTCTCTGAAGGCTCTGGATTCATTTCACCAAGTATATTGTGAACTTGAAAAGTTTCAGAATGTTGACATTTATAAATTAGGATTTCTGGCAACCAGATCTTGTGCCCCTGTAATAGAAACACAACTAAACTTTTATAGAACCTGTTTGGCAAGATGACATCTTGTTGTCTAATATGTAGCTGTAACAGACAGGAAGAATGCTAGATGATTTTTCCTGCTTCCTCTCTCAAAGGCTAAAATTAGAAGGAACACCATTAGATAGATACTGTTCTTTTAGAAATGATATACTCATCAAAGATTTGAAATTACTTCTAGAGAATGAAAAACAAGTATCTCAGAGAATGCAAGAGGAAACACTGCAAAATATGTTTATAAAACTTAAGTCAGAATGTCAAAGCTTCTGGTTGGATGATGGATGGATAGACAGAGAGGTAGAAAAATAAATGATTGATAGATCTTTATATCTATAGATATCTATAAATCTCTATATTAATAGACAGATACATAAATAGAGCTCTGAGCATAACTTGTGTTCTTCCCAAAAATTCATATGTTGAAGTCCCAACCCCTAGTACCACAGAATAAAACTATGTTTGGAGATAGGACCTTTAAAGTGGCAATTCATGTTGATTGAGGTCATTGAAGTGAACCCTAATCCAATGGCTGGTTTCTTTATAAAAAGAGAAGACTAGAACACAGAGTAGCGCAGAGGAAATCCATGTAAAGACAGGAGAAGACAGCCATCTACAAGCAAAGGGAAGAGGCCTCAGAGGAAAATGACCTTCAGGATACTTTGATCTCAGATGCCTAGACTCCCAAACTCTGAGAAAATAAATTTCTCTGGTTTAAGCCACCAGTGTGGTACTTTCCATGGCAACCCTAGAAAACTTACATGCCTATGTGTTTCTGTGTACTGTATATGTCCAACACAAATGCAACCTACACAATATCTACAAATAAATTTTTTGATGTGGTGTTAGAGGTGCAAAGCTCAAGGAAAATGAAAATTATGTTTATGACAATCTCTGTTACCTATAGCATATCTGGCTGCTATGATGAAATTCTGGATATATACATTTTTAAATGATCCTTTCACAATGCGTCAGGTACTATTATTTTGCAACAAAATACTCTCACACTTAATGTCATAAACAATCATTTTGTTTATGAATTCTGCAGGTCAGGAATTCAGATAGGTGCTATGGTTTGAATATCTGTTACTTCCAAAGCTCATGTTGAAACTTAATCTCCAATATAATTGTCTTGAGAGGTGTAGCCTTTAATAGGTGTTTGACTCACACAAGCTCTGCCCTCATGAATGGATTAATCCATTGCTGGATTAATGTGTTATCATGGGAGTGGGACTTGTGGCTTTATAAGAAAAGGAAGAGAGACCTCAGCTAGCACGCTCAGCCCCCTTGCCATAGGATACCCTGCATCACCTCAAAACTCTACCAGCAAGAAACCCTCGCTTGACCTTAGATTTCCCAGGCTCCGTAACTATAAGAAATAATTTTGTTTTCTTTACAAACTACCTAGTTCTAATTATTCTGTTATAAGCAACAGAAAACAGATGAAGACAACAGGGAACAACCAGAATGATTTGTCTCTGTTCTCCTAATATCAGCTAGGATAAATAAAATAGCTAGAGATGACTCTAAGAGATGGAAACTAGAATAGCTGAGACGGAAAGATCCACTTCCAAGGTGACTTCACCAAAATATCAGGCATCTCACTGAGACGAACATGAAAGCTGGTCTCAGCTGTGAATGTTAACAGGTGCTAATACATGCAACCTTTTCATGCGGAATAGACTAATTACAGCATGACACATGGTAGCCACCTAAAAGGGAATGTTCCAAGAGAACCTGACAGAAGTTGCAATGCCCTTTCCTCAGAAGCCGAAGTAACTCCAAGTTTCAAGAGGAGAGACATAATCAGCACCTATTGATGGAAAAGTGTTGAAGAATTTTGTGGCATATTTCAAAACCACATTCTGCCTTCTGCCCACAAAGTGTTAACATTATTTCCACATGAAAAATACACTCACTCTCTCTCAATAGTGCTTAAAAGAATCATCCCACTATAGCATCAGTCTTAGACTCAAAGTGGGAATGTTGTCACTCAACCAAGGGTCAAATAATATGCATCAGGCATGATCCCTGTTAATCAAAAAGTTGGTGAACAGAAGAGACCAGCTATTGACCACAGTCTTAGTGCATTCTCTCACTGCTATAAAGACCTACCTGACACTGGGTAATTTATAAACAGATATAATTGGCTCACAGTTCCACAGGCTGTGCAGAAAGCATGGCTGGGGAGGCCTCAGGGAACTTAAAATCATGGCAGAATGCAAAGGGGAAGCAGCACATCTTCACATGTGCAGAGCAAAGGAAGAGAGTGGAACGTGGAGATAGGAGGAGCCACACACTTCTACACAATCAGATCTCATGAGAACCCTATCTTTATATAGCACTAGGGGGATGGTATAAACCATCAGATATCACCCCCATGATCCAATCACCTCCCACCAGGCCCCTCCTCCAACACTGGAGATTACAATTAGACAAGAGATTTTGGGTAGGGACCGAGAGCCAAACCATATTAACCACCCAACTATCCACTGTACATGGTGGTATGTGCATAGGATAAACATTATAGATATTCTTGGTATAAAAGATTAATGAAGGGTACATAGCTATCCCTGGATTTTAATAATTCTAAAATTCAGGTGGTACATGTTGCCAGTTTGTAGGTTATGTTCCTATCCTAGTTTAAGGGAATTGTTCTACATTGATTTTTAGCTCCAACTTGTAGACTCTGGATTCTTCATTTTAGGCACTCTTCCTTTTTCATAAAAATTGTACTATGTTTGCTGAGTGCTTTTTTTAGTCTCCTCCCTACCCATTGAGATATGGGATTCAAGAGGCCATTGCTTTGTTTTGTCTCTCTCCCTATCAGTCCAAGCTGATGATGCTTCTACCTATACAGTCATTTAAAAAACTTTGTCAGTTTCTTACATTCTCCAACTTATAATGTATTTCATTGTGCAAAAGTCACACCCCAAAATCTCCTTATAAGATATTCTTTACCTGAGCTCTAGTGTAAGGCTGCTGTGAAACAATGCCCTTAAATCTCCCAAAAGTCCTGTGGTTAAACACAAAGGGTCATTGAGGAGTATGCATAAAAATGGCTTTTTGCCTAAGAAGAACCATGAAGCACCATCTTTAAATATTTCTGAGGTCCTAACAAAAGATTTTATAGTCCCACATTTGACTTCTTCTTTATCCTAAGACCATATTTTCCTGGAAGTGCCTTGGACTCACTTTACCTTTTCCTGGGAAAGATGACAGGTGATAAAGAGTTTTACTTTCAATATTAAAAATTGTCCACTGCTACATAATGAGGATCTACTTTCCTCTGAGTTCCCACACATTTTGCTCACATTTTTTAGCCCATATCAACAGCGCTCTTGAAGCCTCTAGATTTTCCACAAATTCCTCAAGACCTTCTAGATCTCAACCACCACCAAATGTCAAAGTCACGTGCTTTATTTAGGCTTTGTTATGTAGCACCCCACTTCTGATACTAAATTTTGTTCCACTTGCTATTTCTGCCTTAATGACAATCTCAAAATTTAGGGGACTAAAATAACAGTGACTATTACACTCACAGATGCTGAGGGTCAATAATTCAGAAAGGGCACAGTGGGGATGGCTTGCATCTTCTCCAAGGTGTTTAGGGCCTCAGCTAAAATGATTTGAACAGCCAGAAATGACTGAAATAGCTGGAAGTTCTAATAACTAGAACTGAAGGACCCTTCTTTCAGGATGCCTTATATACTCACATCTGGACCCTGGACTGGAATGATTTGAAGGCTTAGATCAGTTCAGATTGACAACTAGACCACCTACACACAGCTCTCCCTGTGTCTGTGGCGTCTCTTAGTATGGTAGCCAGGATCCAAAAGAGAGCATCCCAACAGAGAATAGTCTTCCAAAGAAACCAGGCAGATACTTCCTGGGCTTTTATAACCTCAACTCAGAAGTCAAATAATACTATTGTCATCATGTTTATTCATCAAGGAATTACCAAGCCCACCCAAATTCAAGAGAACAAAACATATATCACCACTATCATCACTCAGTGTAAGAGTGACAAAAAATTGGGGTACCATGCTTTAAAATTGTCATATGGTTTCTAAAATGCCATGTTATGTAATCTATCTTACTAATATTTGTTTAATTTGATATTTCTGATGTGGAGACTGTGTTGATTTTTAAAAATCTTCTCACTTCAGGAGAGTCTGCAAAAATGGCTCAGATAACTTGTAATGATCACTGCTCAATTAAACCATAGAACAATGTCTGCTTTGTAGATGAGAAAAATGAAATAAAAAGAACCACATTGAAGTGGCTTGTCAATAATAGAATTATGGCTATGACCATGGAAAACAGAATTCTTAATTGGCTCTCTAAGTAAAAGACAATCAGAACTTCAGTGAGGCTATGGCCTTGGAGTGGCCTAGGAGTGACACCAGTAGGATGTTATGTATCTACAGTGATTCCAACTTACATATTTTTAATTAGAGATTTATTCCCTTGACAATATAACTTCCTATAACCAAGTATGGCATATATTATTTGTGAATAATTTATGCTTTTCTTCTGTAGTGCCAGTTGTGGTGAGAAGGTAACTTGCAGCCAGCTTATATGCTTCCCGGCCCTCTGGTAGCTAATGGAGTCCCATGACTAATTCTAGTCAAAGGAATGTGAATGAAGATGACGGCTATCACTGCAGAACATGGTGCCAGGATTTTCCCACATTTCTTCTTGGGCTGGTCAGATTCTCTGGAACCAAGTGAAGGAAAAGCATTGAAGGGCTCAGTAGTTAGTATTCAACACGCATAAAATCACTTGATTATCTTACTTTCTTTTGGAATTTGTAAAGTATCTTTATAAAGGACACCGTTATAAAAGAGAAAAATCTATCTTCATGCATTAGGCTATGAAATAGGTGTTTCTTCCCTCCTAATAAGGTATGTCTTAAGTTACACAAAAGATGTTAACAATAAGTAGAAACTGCTTCATATATGTAAGTTTTTTATTCACATATTATTTACATTGATGCCATAAGAGATACTAAGTAGAAAATCTGTCATGTGAAAGCTACAGTATAAAGAATTCTAAGCTAACTACCCTCCATGACAGATGCCTTTGTATAATCTCCTTGCCTTGAGTGGGAGTGAAAACTGTGAATATACTGGGATATCACTCCCATGAATGTTACATTATATGGCATAACAAAGATTATCCTGGGTGGGCCAGACCTAATCTAGCAAGGACTTTAAAAGTACAGATTTTTCCAGCTGGTTGCAGAAGTCAGATATTAAAAGCATGAGAAAAATTCAATGCATCACTGCTGGCTTGAAGATGAAGGGGGCAACATGAGGGTGGCCTTTAGAAGCTTAAAGTGATTGTTGTATCACTTCAGCAAGGAAATGGAGACCCAGGTGTCATACAGTCACAAAGAACTAGATATTCCCAATAATCTGAATGAACTTGGAAGTAGATTTCTTCCTAGAGACTCCAGATGAGAACTCAGCCTGGCCCAAATCTTAATTCCAGTCATGTGATATCCTGAGCAGAGAATCTAACCATGTGGACTCTTGACCTACAGAACAGTGAGCTGTAAATGAGTATTATTTTATGCAGCTAAATTTGTGGTAATTTGTTACAGCGAGTAGAAAATGAATAGAATACTGAAATATAAATTTTGAAGAAGCATCCCAAAAGAGTTCACCAGTATTCATTCTCAATTTTTTGTTTTCAACATTTATATGAACAGTGGTGTTTACATTTTGGGGGGGGTTGGGGGAACAGGTGGTGTTTGGTTAAATAAGTTATTTATTGGTAATTTGTGAGATTTTGATGTATCCATCATCCAAGCAGTATACACTGTACCTAATTTATAGTTTCTATCCATAACTCCACTCCCATCCTTTCTCCATCCTTTCTCTCAAGTCCCCAAAGTCCATTGTATCGTTCTTATGCCTTTATATCCTCATAGCTCAGCTCCCACTTATGACGGAGAACATATGATGTTTGGTTTTCCATTCTTGAGTGAATTCACTTAGAATAATGATTCTCAATTCCATCCAGGTTACTGTGAATGCCATTATTTTGTTCCTTTTTATGGATGAATAGAATTCCATAGTGTGTATAGATATACACCTGTGTGTGTATATGTATATATATATGTATATATATATATACATATATGTATATATGAATAGAATTCCATGCCATTATATGTGTGTATATATATACACCATGGAATTCTATTCAGCCATAAAAAGGAATGAAATAATGGCATTCACAGCAACCTGGATGGAATTACATATATATATATATATATATATATATATATACACACACACATGCACACATATATATGTAATTACATATATACATATATAATTGTATATGCATATATGCAATTACATATATAATACATATATACGTATATACATACGTGTGTGTGTATACACACACACACGCACATGTATATACACACACCACAATTCATTTGTCCACTTGTTGATGGATGGGCATTTGGGCTAGTCCCAATAGACCAATTTCTGTAATTGGAAATTGTGCTGTTACAAACATGTGTGTACAAGTATCTTTTTCATATAATGACTTCTTTTCCTCTGGGTAGATACCCAGTAGTGGGATTGCTGGATCAAATAGTAGTTCTACTTTTAGTTCTTTAAGGAATCTCTACACTGTTTTCCATAGTGATTGTACTAGTTTATATTGCCACCAGCCATGTAAAAGTGTTCCCTTTTCACCACATCCCTGCCAACATACTTTTTTTAATATGGCCGTTCTTGCAGGAGTAAGGTGATATCACACTGTGGTTGTGATTTGCATTTCCCTGATCATAAGTGATGCTGAGCATTTTTTTATATGTTTGCTGGCCATTTGTATATCTTCTTTTGAAAATTGTCTATTCATATCCTTAGCCTATTTTTTTATGGGATTGTTTGCTTTTTTCTTGCTAATTTGTAGTTAGTCCTTTGTTGGATGTATAGATTGTGAAGATTTTCTCCCACTCTGTGGGTTGTCTGTTTACTCCACTGATTGTTTCTTTTGCTGTGCAGAAACAATTAAACTAAACAATTTTAATTTAATTAAGTCCCACCTATTTTTCATTGTTTTTGTTGCATTTGCTTTAGGGTTCTTGG
>CAUYQU010103068.1:0-20743 GCA_963574635.1 Cheracebus regulus | reverse complement strand
GTTGAAATTTTAATGTTTTTTAATTTTATAATAACAATAAATTTTTAATCTTGGGTATAATTGGAAAATTGTCCATATTAAATTTTTTACTTTCCAAATTATACAATATCCGGTGAAAAAATTTTTTTTTTTTTTTTTTTTTTTTTACAAACTAGCCCTTATCATTCTTTCCTATGCACATGTAAGAAAAGCATAAAATAGAGAGAGGAGAAAATGATGGCATAAATACTTGAGATATTTTCTCTTGTTAAATAGGATTTGGTTATACATCACTTAACCATATGAAAACTTTCTGAGAAATGCGCTATTAGGCAAGTTCGTTATTGTGCAAATAGCATAGGGTGTGCCTACACAAACATAGGTGATATAGCCTACTACACACCTAGGCTATGTAGTACAGCCTATCACTCCTAGGCTACAAATCTATAGAACATGCTACTATCTGTATTGCATCCTTAGACAATTGTAATATAATGATAAATATTTGTGCATCTAAACATATCTAAACATAGAAAAGGTACAGTAAAAATATGCTGTATTAGTGTATTCTCACACTGCTATAAAGAAATACCCAAGACAGGGTAATTTATAAAGGAAAGAGGTTTAATTGACTCTGAGTTCTGCATGACTGGGGAGGCCTCAGGAAACTTACAATCATGGAAGAAGGCTAAGGGGACGCAAGTTTGGACCATCTCACATGGTAGCAGGAGACAGAAGAGTGAGGAGCAAAGGGGGAAGAGCCCCTTACAAAACGATCAGCTCTTGTGAGAACTCACTCACTATTATGAGAACAGCATGGGGGAAACTACCCCCATGATCCAATCACCTCCCACCAAGTCTTTCCCTAGACACATGAGGATTACAATTCAAGATGAGATTTGGATGGGGACACAGAACCAAACCGTATCATTCCGACCCTGGCCCCTCCCAAATCTCATGTCTTTTCACATTTCAAAACCAGTCATGTCAGCCATGTGCAGTGCCTCACGTCTATAATCCCAGCACTTTGGAAGGCTGAGGTGAGCAGATAACCTGAGGTTAGGAGTTCGAGATCATCCTGACCAACATGATGAAACTCCATCTCTACTTAAAAATACAAAAATTAGCTGGTGTGGTGGTAGGTGCCTGTAATCCCAGCTACTCGAGAGGCTGAAGCAGAAGAATCACTTGAACCTAGGAGGCAGAGGTTGCAGTGAGCCAAGATGGTGCCACTGCACTCCAGCCTGGGTGACAAAATGAGACTCTATCTCAAAAAAAAATCAATCATGTCTTCCCAACAGTCCCCTAAAGTCTTAACTCATTTCAGCATTAACTCTAAAGTCCAAGCCCAAAGTCTCATCTGAGACAAGGCAAGTGACTTCCACATGGGAGTCTGTAAAACCAAAAACAAATTAGTTGCTGCTAAGATAAAATGGGGATACAGGCCCTGGATAAATGCTCCCATTCCAAATGGGAGAAAATGGCCAAAACAAAGGGGCTACAGATCCCATGTAAGTCCGAAATCCAGGGGGCAATCATTAAATCTTAAAGCTCCAAAATGATCTCCTTTGACTTCATGTCTCACATCTGGGCATGTCAATGCAAGAAGTGGGCTCCCACAATCTTGGGCAGCTTCACTTCTGTGGCTTTTCAGGGTACAACCCGCCTCCTGGCTGCTGTCACAGCTGGCATTGAGTGTCTGTGGCTTTTCCAGGGGCACAGAGCAAGCTGTCAGTGTTTCTACTATTATGGGGTCTGGAGGATGGTGGCCTTCTTCTCACAGCTCCACAAGGCAGTGCTCCAGTGGGGACTCTGTGTGGGGGCTCCAACCCCACATTTCTCTTCCATACTGCCCTAGAAGAGGTTGTCCATTAGGGTCCCACACATGCAGCACACCTCCGCCTGGATGTTTAGGCATTTCCATACATCCTCTGAACTCCAGGAGATCCCCAAACCTCAATTCTTGACTTCTGTGCACCCACAGGCCCACCATCATGTGTAAGCTGCCAAGACTTGGGGCTCATATCCTCTAAAGCAATGGAATGACCTGTACCTTGGCCCATTTTAGCCACAGCTATGATGCAGGGCACCAAGTCCAGAGACTAAATAAAGCAGCAGGGCCCTGGTCTTGGCCCATGAAACCACTTTTTCCTCCTAGGTCTCCTGACCTGTGATGAGAGGAGCTGCTGTGAAGACCTCTGACATGCCCTGGAGGCATTTTCCCCATTGGGTGAGCTATTAACATTTGACTCCTCATTATTTATGCAAACTTCTACAGCTGGCTTGAATTTCTTCAGAAAATGGGTTTTTTTTTTTATCATCTCATTGACAGCCTGCAAATTTTCCAAACTTTTATGCTCTGCTTCCCTTGTAAATGTAAGTTCCAGTTTCAGATTATCTCTCTCAAATTCAAAGTTTCACAAACCTTTTGGAAAGGGACAAAATGCTGTCAGTCTCTTTGCTAAAGCATAGTAAGGGTTACCTTTACTCCAAGAAGTTCCTCCTCTCCATCTGAGACCACCCCAGCCTGGGCTTCATTGTCCATATCACTATCAGTATTTAGGTCAAAAACATTCAACAAGTCTCCAGGAAGTTCCAGATTTTCCCACAAGCTCCTGTCTTCTTCTGAGCCTTCCAAACTATTTCAACCTATGCCTGTTACCCAGTTCCAAAGTCACTTGCATATTTTCAAGTATCTTTATAGCAGTATTCCACTTTCCACAGTATTAATTTACTGCCTTAGTTCATTTTCACACTGCTATAAAGATAAATCTGAGACTGGATAATTTATAAAGAAAAAAAGTTTTATTGACTCACAGTTCTGCCCAGCTGGGAAGGCCTTAGGAAACTCAGAATTGTTGCAGAATGGGAAGAGGCACATCTTACATGGTGGCAGATGAGGCAGAGAAGAGCGAAGGAGGAATTTCCCAAACTCTTATAAAACCATCAGATCTAATGAGACCTCATTCACTATCATGAGAACAGCATGGGGGATCCAATCACCTCACACCAGGTATCTCCCTAGACAAGTGAGAATTACGGGGATTACAATTCGAGATGAGATTTTGGTGGAGACACAGAGCCAAACCATATCATATGGCTTAAAATATTTAAAGATGGGTACACCTTTGTAGGGCACTTACCATGAATAAAACCTGCAGGACTAGAAGTTTCTCTGGGTATCAGTAAGTGAGTGGTGAGTGAATGTGAAGGCCTAAGACATTATTGTACACCACTATCCTTTATAAACATTGTATACCTAGGGTGTACTAAATTTATTTTACAAATTATTATTTCTTCATAAATAAATTATCCTTAGCTCATGGTAATGTTTTTACTTTATAAACTTTCAATTTTTTTAAACTTTTCGACTCTTTTGTAACAACATTTGGCATAAAGCACAAACACTAGAAATTCTTTCTTTTTTTATATTCTTTTCAATAATTTTTTTATTTTCAAATTTATTTATTTACTCATTTATTTTTACTTTTTAAATAATTTCTATGGAAAGCAGTAAAAGAACTAAAAATAAAACTACCTTTCAATCTAACAATCCCAATATTGGGTATATACCCAAAAGAAAATAAATTATTATAAGAGTCACTTGCACTCAAACATTTATTGCAGCACTATTCACAATGGCAAAATTATGAAATTAAGTGTCCATTAACAGATAATTGGATTAAAATGTTTATATATATATATATATATATATATATATATTTATAAAACAGAGTACTACTCAGCCATAACAAAGAATGAAATCATATCTTCTGCAGCAACATGGATGGAACTGTAGGCCATTATCCTAAGTGCAATAACTCAGAAACAGAAAGTCAAATACATGTTCTCACTTATAAGTGGGAGCTAAATAATGGGTACATATGGACACGAAAAGTGGAATAATAGACACTGTTGATTCTCAAAGGTGGGAGAGAGGGTGATGAATGAGAAATGAATCTCTACCTATTGGGTACAATATACACTATTCAGGTGATGTATACACTAAAAGCTGAGATTTCACCACTATGCAGTATATCCATGTAACACATCTGCACTTCTATTCCTAAATCCATAGAAATAAAAAGTTTAGTCTGGGCGCAGTGATTCATGCCCATAATTCCAGTACTTTGGGAGGCCGAGGCAGGCAGACCACAAGGTCAGGAGATCGAGACCATCCTGGCCAAAATGCTGAAACCCCGTCTCTACTAAAAATACATAAATTAGATGGGCATGGTGATGTGTGCCTGTAGTCCCAGCTACTTGGGAGGCCGAGGCAGGAGAATCACTTGAACCCAGGAGGCAGAGGTTGCAGTTAGCCGAGATCGCAACATTGCATTCCAGCCTGGGCAACAAGAGCAAAAAAACTTCCATTTCAAAAAAAAAAATTAAAAAATAAATATATCAACAAACTTTTTTGTTAAAAATGAAGACACAAACATACACACACATATTAGCCTAGGTCCATACAGGATCAGGATCAGCAGTATTACTGTCTTCCAGCCCTGCATCTTGTCCCACTCGAAGGTTTTCATGGGCAATAACATGCAGGGAGCTGTCATCTGCAATGATAATAATATCTTTTTTGGAATATCTCTTGAAAGTGTTACACACACACACACACACACACACACACACACACACACATTCTCTCTCTCTCATGCAGAATCTTCAGAAGTTGGTCTCCTATTCTAAACATCGTGCTTAGAATCTAGAGATGTGAGCTCTTGTCTTAGATGTGCCACTTTCTGTGTGACTTCAGGCCAAACATTTAGTCTCTCTGCACCTCAGATTCCCAGTCTCCAAGCTAAATGAAATAATCTAAATGATATTTAATATTCACAATAGCTCTGATTTTCTATGAATCAATCATTTTAAATATTCAAATTAAATATGCTTGGCACCCTAGCCATTTTATCCACTTTATAAAGTGCTGTTTTGCTAGAAAGCTGTTTTACAGCTAACTTTTTAAAATATAAGTAGAAGTAGTATATTCTAAAATAATGATAAAAACTGTAGTATAGTAAATACATAAACCAGTAATAAAGCCATTTATTCACATTATCAAGTATTATGTATTGTACATCATTGAATGTGCTATGCTTTATGACCAGCAGTGCAGTAGGTTTGTTTATAACAGCATCACCACAAATATGTGAATAATGCAATGTGCTATGACATTACAACAGCTATGATGTTACTAGGTGATAGGAATTTTTCAGTTCCATTATAATCCTATGGGACCACCAGCTATATGCAGTCTAACATTGACCAAAACATCCTTATGGGACTCATGACTGTACATGCTGATTATGTCTCACAGACCTTTTGTTCTTCTATTATATCCTAAGACTATTTTAAAGAAAATTCCACCTATGTCATAAGTCAAATAATACTGCAAGCTAAGGCATTTAATCAAAAAGAAAATAAGGAAGGAAAGGTTAAAAATTTGTATTAGTTTTCTATTGCTGTATAACAAATTACCAAAATCTCAGTGGCTCATAACAAAATAAATTTATTATCTCACAGTTTTGTAAGTCAGAAGTCCTGGTGGTCTTGACTGGCTTCTCTGCTCCAGGTTTCAAAAGGCCGAAATCAAAAGTGTAAGCTGGTCTGTGTTCTTATCTGACAGTTCTAGGGGAAAATTTTCTTTCATGCGAATTTCAGCTGTTGGCAGGATTCCATATAACTATAGGACTGAGGTCACCGTTTCCTTGCTGGCTGCTGGTCAGAGGTTGCTTTTCTCTTTCAGAGACCATACACATTTCCTGAATCGTGACTGCTTTCATCTTCAATGTCAGCATGGTGGGTTGAGTCTTTCTAAAGCTTCAAATCTCTGATTTCTCCATCCACTTCATCTTTCCTGTTTTTAGCTTGAGAAGATTTTCTGCCTTTAAGGGCTCATCTGATTAGATTGAGCCCATCCAGATAATCCAGGATAATCTCCTTATTTTAAGATTTGTACCCTTAATTACAAATACAAATTCCCTTTTGCTATGTAAGATAAGACATTCATAAATTCTGAGATTCAGGCATAAACATTTTTGGAGAGGTCGTATTTGGTCTCTCATAAGAATCTATCCAAGACAAAACAGCTAATAAACACTGTAGTAGTTTATTGAAATCTTGGGCTCTTCTCTCTTATCTATAGCACTTTCCCCTGTATTTTGCTATACTGTCAGTCATTTTCTTTCCAGATTGGTTAACAAAGGACCACTAAATTACCATTACTGCACTGGGTGGTAAATATGATATCTTGAAAATAAGCAACACTGTTGAAAATGTAAAGCTTAGAAACTTTTATTAAGATTCCAAGAAATTAGTCTGGTAAGCTGTTATGGGAAAAAAATAATTCCAAAGATCTAGGGGTTTCTAAATAATTTCTTGCTCTCAGGGAAGAGATCTGCCATTTTTTAAGTCAGAAGCACACAATCCTAATTACATAAACTACTTGGTCAAGGAAACTTCATTTTCTGATAAGATATTTTAAGGGGCTCCATCTGATTAGTCTCTCTTACTGTATGAAACTACTAACAGGCTATCCTTTTTTCTTTCTGATTTAAATTCCATGTGCAGGCTACACACACACACACACACACACACATTCTCTCTCTCACTCATGCAGAATCTTCAGAAGCTGGCCTTCTATTCTAAGCCTAGTGATTAGAATCTAGAGACGTAAGCTCTCGTCTTAAATATGCCACTTTCTGTGTGACTTCAAGCCAACTACTTAGTCTCTCTGCATCTCAGATTCCCAGTCTCTAAGCTAAAGGGAATGATCTAGATGATATTTAATGTTCACAATAGCGCTGATTTTCTATGAATCAATCATCTTAAATATTCAAATTAAATATCCTTGGCACCATAGCCATTTTATCCACTTTATAAAGTGTCGTTTTGCTAGAAGATCTCTGAATCTTTGCTGGCATTTTGAATGAGAGATCTTCAATGCCAAACTTTGAATATTTTAAATTTTAATTTTGATTTGTCTTTTATACAGCTAAATTATTGCTACTGATCTTATTGCTGTATTTTCAACAAAGAGAATACTTCCTGCACAATGAGGTCTACCCTATTTTTAAAGAGTTGCTCTCTAACCAGAGACCAGTCAGTGGATGAATTGCCTTTGAAAGTAATTTAATAACTCTTACTTAAAATTGTCTATGTATGTTAGAAGATGGAGGAAGATAAATAGGCTAAAAACTGCAGTTCCAATGCCTTCTACTCTATTTTAAATGACATTGAAAAGCTTAGATCAAATTTCTAATGGGAAGATGGAACAGGAGGCCTAATCCCTGGTCTTTCCATTTAATAAACTAGTAAGATGATTGTGAGAAAGACAGCAATGTGATAATTTTTAGTTCAAGTCATCTTATTTCTGTTTCAAGCCAACCTCAAAATTGCAGTGGCTTCATACAAAAGGGTATTTCTTTACTCAGTTCCTGTTACGGAGTGTGATAGGGGTAGGAGGACTTTTGTTCTACATATTTATTCAGGGGCACAGGCTGCTAGCAACTCTGAATCTTCAGTAGATGATTCCCAAGGTCAACCTGGGAGTCAGTGTACAGACAGCATATCAAAAAATAGCATGGAAGATGGCAAGTATGGTATTTTGATGGATCTAGTTGAAAGACCATACATTATTTTCCTTTACACTCCTCTGGCTATAAATCATTTGTATGGCCACACTTCACTGCAAAGGCAGCTGGGAAATGCAATTCAGTCATGTACTCAGTAAGAAGAGGAAATGTGGTTGATGAGCTAGAGATCACTTTTATACATTATTTTAACTAGTGAAAATGACAAGCTTGCAAATGCTGAAACTCAGAGAATTCATATTTGCAGTTAGTTTGGCATCTTTATAGTATTCCATTTTTTTCTTTATAGTATTCCATTATTTTCTAACCAAATTGTTTAAAATTTATATTGATGTTATATTGAGCTATATCTTACATAATATAAAATTTACCCATTATAAGTGCACAATTCAATAGTTTTTAGTAAATTTTTACAGCTGTGCAATCATCACCACAATTGAGTTAAAAAATATTTCTACCATGCCAAAAAGTTCAATTGTACCTGTATGTAGTCCATTCCTGCTCCTATCTCCAGTCCCAATCAACCACTGATATGCTCTCTGTCTCTATAAATAATTTTGACATTTCTAAAATTGCAATATAAATGAAATTGTATAATATGTCATCTTACATCTGCCTTCTTTCACTGAAAATAATGGAAGTTCACCCATACTCTTGCATATAGATGTCAGAAGTTGATTATTTTTTACTGCTTATTCGGGTGTACCACAGTTTACCTATTCACCAGTTGATGGACATTTGGATTGGCTACAGATTGGGGTTATTGCAACTAAAGGTGTTATTGCAAATAAAGTTTATTAATAAAGGTTATTAATAAAGGGGTTATTACAAATAAAGGTGTTATGAACATTTTCATACAAGCCTTGTATAAAACAATTCAATAATTTTTAGTAAATTTTTACAGCCGTGCAATCATCACCACAATTCAGTTTTTAAGTATTTTCAACGTGGCTGCATGATTTTACATTCTTCCGAGCAATACATAAGGGTTCCAGCTCCTTCACATCCTTGCCAGCACTTGCTTTCATGTGTCTTTTTTACTATAGACATTCTACAGGTATCTTGCAGCTTTAATGTATTTCCTTTCAGAATTAGAAACTTGATGCCCCAGTGGAATGTGCAGGATATAATCGTAATAGGTTTATAGGTATTTACATCATCATTACAACACTCAAAGAACCTAAGTGCATATAGGCAACCATATTCTATTTCATCATTGCCAGGAATTTGGCTAGTTTTGTACATACTAAAGTGTTTTGCTAAAATAAATCTGTATCCATTAGGGTTCTCCAGAGAATCAAAACCAGTGGAGTGTGTGTGTGTATGTGTGTGTGTGTGTGTGTGTGTGTGTGTGTGTGTGTGTGTGATTTATTTCAATAGTTTATTTCAAGGAATTGGTTTATACAGTTGTAGGGTCTGGAAAATTAAAAAATGGGTAATGCAGGTTGGAAACCTGGCAGGCTGGAAATTTTTAGATAGAAGCTCATACTGTAGTCTTGTAAAAGAATTTCTTCTTTCTCAGGGAAACTCAATTGTTCTCTTAAGGCTTTTCAAGTGATTGGATAAGGTCTACCCACATTATCTTTCTTAAAGTCAGCCAATTATGAAGGTTAGCCACATCTTTAAAATGCCTTCACAACAACACCTAGTGTTTGAATAATTGACTATTGTAGTCTAGCCAAGTTGACACTTAAAACTAACCATCACAGTGTCTGCTGAAGGAAGAAATTCCATGCAAAAGATTATTCATTTCCTAATAGCTAAAGTAAATCTTTCAAGATAATACCTAGTTTGGCTGTAAAAAACAATAAAGGGCATGTTTTTTTTCTACAGGCACAAGTTTTCAAAAAAGAAAAGTTCATTGGTTCCCAATGATTATTATTTTAAAGACTATTGATGTAAGACCGTATGAATAAATCATGATTAAATTTTAGGGAGAGAGGCCAAGATGACCAATTAGAAACATCTGCGGTTGGAAACTCCCACCAAGAAGAACCAAAACAGTGAGTGAATCCTGCACTGGAAACTGAGGTATCGAGGTTCTCTCATTGGAACTGACTAGGTGGTTGCCACAGCCAACAGAGAGCGAGGAAAAGCAAGGGGTGTGACGATCCACCTGAGAGCCACATGAGGCTAGGGAAGCTCTCATCCCCAGACAAGGGAGGAGGTGAGTGATCATGCTACCCCTCCCCTCAGGAAACAATGCTTTTTCCACAGATCTGTGCAACCCAACCCATGGATTGTACAGAGGAGATCCTCCTTGTGAGCCCAGGTCACTAAGGCCTTGGGTCCCAAGCACAGAGCTGTGCAGATTCTCAGTGACCACTTGGCTGGAGACTGCCTAAGACTACCAAGTTCCCTGGGGTAGAGGCAGCCATCATCACTGTAGCTATCTTCTACCTAAGACAACTGGGCTCCCTGGGGGAGGGGTGGCAGCCATCACTGTAGCTCCTGAATGCCATCTTTCCCCTGCCAATGCTGGGGAGACTAGACACTTTGGACCTAGGAGGAATTCCCCACAGCAGAGCACAGTGGCTGTGGCAGATGGTGGGCCAGAATGCCTCTTTAGGATGGACGCTGACCCATCCCTCCTCACTGGGCTGGGCCTCCCTGCAGAAATTTCAGCAACTCCAGCCAGGGGTTTAGGGACAGAACTCTGATCTTCCTAGGACTGAGCCTCTGTGGGGAGGGGTGGCTGCCGTCTCCATGGATCAGCAGACTTACTCTTTTCCCTGGCTGGCTCTGAGGGATCTGGGCAGTCCAGACGAGTGGGATTGCCCCCAGCAGAGCGCACCCCCTCCTCCAAGGGGCAAACAGAGTGCTTCATTAAGCAGGTCCCAGATCCCATGCCTCCTGACTGGGTGAGAGCCCTAAACAGGGGTTGCTGGACACCTTATACAAGAGTATTCCTGTTGTCAATCAGGTTGGTGCCCTCTGGGATGGAGCTGCTAGAGGAAGGTACAGGCAGCCATCTTTCCTGTTCTGCAGCCTCCACTGGTGACATCTCCAGGTGAGAGAAGGACCCAGGTGAATAGGGTCTGGAGCGGACCCCCAGCAAACCGCAGGAGCCCTATGGAAAACGGACTTGACTGTTAAAAGAAAAACAGACAAACAGAAAGCATTAACAACAACAGCATCAACAAAAGTTGGCTGGATTAAGGAATTAAAATTAACCAATATTCCTAAAGTAAGTTATTTCATTCATTTTTGTTGTGGAGACTCAGCCTTTAAGTTTGCATCGAGAGAAAATACAAAGAGGAACAAAAATCAAATATGGAAGAATCAAGTTTGGTTGACAGATGTGTCAGCAAAAAATATTTTCAACTCTTTTTTCTTTGGTTTGTAGTGCTTTTACCTCCACTTAAGAACTCTGTTCTGAGGGTGGGATGGAACTATGCCTCTAATGGGCAAAATTTTCACTGATTAATGAATGATGACATCATTCATAACACATCTGATGATTCTGCTACCTTCATAGAAAACTATACCAAAATCCTTCTTGTCAATTAGTTACACAATTTGTGATGTTTTTCTGTGATCAATTTTTTTTTTTATTTAAAAAGATAAAAATCTAAAAATCTAATTATAACCATGTGGAAAGGCTGACTGGTAGTCAATAAAAGACAAATGATTCTTTCCTGAATATATGTTAGCACAAATCAGCAGCTGAGTATAAGATTCTTGGTCACCAACTGTATTGTTCTATATGTGCCTTCGATATATTTTGAGAAGCTCCTAGATCTTTGTTTCTCTATCTCAGAAATATCTATCAATGACAAATTCAGACCCTGGCAAGCCTTTATTTAGACTGCTTATTATGGCTTTCTTTCTTTTTCTTTCTTTCTTTCTCTTTCTTTCTTTCTTTCTTTCTTTCTTTCTTTCTTTCTTTCTTTCTTTCTTTCTTTCTTTCTTCTTTCTTTCTTTTTCTTTCTTTCTTTCTTTCTTTCTTTCTTCTTTCTTTTTCTTTTTCTTCTTTCTTTCTTTTTCTTTCTTTCTTTCCTTTCTTTTTTTTCTCTCTCTCTTCCTTTCTGTTCTTTCTTCCTTTATTTCTTTTCTCTTCTCTTTTTTTTCTTCTTTCTTTTCAAGACAGGGTCTTACTCTGTCACCCAGGCTGGAATGCAGTGGTGCAATCACAGCTCACTGCAGCCTCAAACTCCCAGGCTCAAATGATCTTCCTGCCTCAGCCTCCATGCCTGGCTAATTTTTTAATTTTTTTGTAAAGACCAAGGTCTTGCTCTGTTGCCCAGGCTGGTCTTGAAATTCTGGGCTCAAGCCATTCACCTACTCTTGGCCTCCCAACGTGCTGGGACTACAGCTATGGGCCACCATGCCCAGACTGGTTCTATATTTTTAACATGCATTTTGGAAAAATAAAAGGGATATGAATGGAAGAGAACTTTGTTCTAAAATCTTCGCTGTAAAATACTTTTTAGTTAGCTACTGTTAAGGCTATTAGCATAATGAAAATCTTTATCCAATATGTTCATGATCTAAATTTAAGGATGCAAGGTTTTTTGAATCACTCTTGTATCCACAAGTTTTACAGGATAAGAGCTATTATCTAGCCGATGTTCAGTAATATTTAGTGCTAGTGGGCACTTCTATTTCAATGATTTGTTGCTATACTATTTTGACTTTCTTGTTTTTCTTTGTAGCATTGAGGAAGCAAGAAAAATTTCATTGTTTTGTAGGTAGAGTTACTAATTTTTCATATTAATGAATTGACAACGGATACATGAAGTGTAAGACAATAATGATTCTATGCGTAGCTACCAGACTTCTTACTCTCAGTCTATTTCTTTGTCATTGCAGTAAACATTTTTTAGATTTGAAAAAAAAACCCTTTAAACTACATAGTCACCTAGAACGTACCACTTTTTCCCTGACTTTACTTCAGGAGGCTAGAAATGAAACAATTTCTGCCTGGGTAACAGACACTTAACACCACTATATTTCTTAGCATTCATAAAGTTAACAACTTATTAGCTGTCTAAACCCTGATATCAGTCACCTAGAATAGTTTGTACAGCAAAAGCTACGCTTTTACTGTAAGATTTGCTCCTGGTGATTATTTATAGCCTAAAATTCTTTTTGTTTCCAATTTAAATAAAAGATTAGCAATGATAAATATGATAATTTAAAAATCCGATGAAACTGACTCTGAAAGGAAGATTTTTAATATTTCTTAATGGATTTTTGAAAGTCTCAATGACCCTGAACATACTTAGCCTTTACCCATTTGCAAATGACCTGGCCATATCTCTTCTATATGAATTAGCTTACAGTTCAACTTTTATTCATTATTCTTCTTTAATTAGATGAGAAAAGTTTGCTTTGGCTTCTATAAGCTGGAAAATCTGAATAAGGAATACAACTAAAAACAAAAGAAAATAAGAAAAAATAAAGAAGAAATGAAAAATCTCTTTATCAAGACTTTGGAAATATTTTCCAACTTATATCTACTGATAGAATTTCTACTTTTCAATGATACATTACTTAAGATAATTCAGGCAGAACTTTCTGTTCTTGAGCACAGTGGCCTCCTGTTTTCTATTTCTTATATTAAATTATCCCAGAATTTCCAAAATAACTAAGTTTGTAACTCATATTAATAAAAGAAATAGCTGACATATCTGTGATAATTAGGAAAGTTTAGTGATTTACTGAATAACATACAGGATACTAGGATAATCAGGTTGGTTTGTTCACAAAACCCTGTGACAGGCTTTAGGGGTTGTTCTAATATTAGTGTTTTTCTCCCCTAAATAATTTATCTCAATCTCATCACACACCTCATTAGGTAAGTATTATTGTTTCAATCTTTAAACATGAGGAAAGATAAATTAATGTGAGATGATCTGTCCAGGTGATAATGCTATTAATAGTCCACTAAGGCTCTAGTTTGGACATGTACAATGCCAAACCCACTAACATCCTTTTAATATATTGCTAATTAGACAGTTGGAGATATGTCATATTCGAGACTATCTGGATTTTCAGAATGCACATAGATCATTTTTTCATGACAGTCTTGCCAACTGGGGATGGTCTATCTGGAGAGATAAAAATAAATATAGGCTTATAATGTGGGATGTAACTAGGATGTCCAAAGATGGGTATGGATTCATGTACAGGTGCCAGCCTGAGAAAGATTTCTGTAGATGATACTGAAGTGGTCTTATGTTGTTTCTGTCCTATGCAACATACTTAGTAACAATGTGCTACAGTAAGTTGAGGATATACTGATGTGATAATTTTCACTCTCTTGGAACTGTAAATTAAACTATTTCATTTGTTTAGAACATGGACTCCACACTCTTCTGCCTACTTCACTTCTCAGTTTCCATTTTTCACATATAGCTTAAATATTACATCCTCTAGGAAGTCTTTTCAGAATTTTCTACCCCTAAACTATGCCAGAGTCCCATGTTACACAGTTTTATAACACACTATTTTCCGTCATGGTACTCAATCACAGTTTTACTAATATTAACATTGTTATCATAATTTTCATACCACCAGTATAAACTGCATGGTTAGGGTCTAGCAAAGACTAAATTGGGAGTGGAAAATTACCTATAGGACTCACAGATATAAAAAGAATGCTTACTGGAGATAGGAAAGCGATGCTAATGGAGGTTATACTCCATTGTATTAGTCTGTTCTCACACTGTTATGAAGAAATACCTGAGACGGGGTAATTTATAAACAAAAGAGTTTTAGTTGACTCACAGTTCCACATGGCTTGGGAGGCCTCAAGAAACTTACAATCATGGCAGAAGGCACCTATTCACAAGGCAGCAAGAGAGAGAATGAGAGCCAAGAAAAGGAGGAAGCCCCTTATAAAACCATCAGATCTTGTGAGAACTCACTCATTATCATAAGAACAGTACGGTGGAAATGGTCCCCATATTTCAATTACCTCCACCTGGTCCCACCCTTGACACATGGGGATTATTACAATTCAAGGTGAAATTTGGGTGGGGACAAAGAGCCAAACCATATCATCCATTAATATTAACCATAGCTCTTTTTTTCATACTTATTTATCATGTCAACTGATGATCAAATAGAAGTTGAGAATTAATCATTTGAAGAAATATCATACTAAAATTAAATTTCAAAAGTGTATGAAAATAGAAGATTCCTACTGCTAAGTGGAGTGGCATGCTAAGAAATATCCAACCATTTCCCACAATATGCTCCAGAGAATCTTGAGTGATTTCCACCATCTTTTCTTTGTATCATGGGAAAAACGTAAGTTTGGCATCAAGTGTCACATTTTTCACTTAGCCAGTACCAGGATTTGCAGACACTGTTGCCTCATCTCTCTAAACATCCATTTTCTCAACATGGATGAAACTGGAGGTCATTATGTTAAATGAAATAAGCCAGACACAGAAAGACAAATTTCACTTGCTCTTACTCATGTGTAAGAGGTAAAAATTAAAACAATTAAACTCATGAAAACAAAGAGTAGAATGATGGTTACCAGAGGCTAGGAGGGGTACTGGGGAGGGCCAGGGGAAGTGGGGATGGTTAATGAGTGCAGAAATATATTTAGATAAAATTAATAAGATATAGCATTTGATAGCACAATATGGTGACTATAGTGAGCAATAATTTGTTTTATATTTTAAATAACTAAATGAGAGGAATTGGAATGTGCCTAACAAAGAAATGATAAATGCTTGAGTTGATGGGTACCCCAATTACCCTGATGTGATTATGACATATTGTATGCCTGTGTCAAAACATAGCATGTACCTCATAAATATATACATATAATGTACATGTAAAAATTAAAAATAAATAAAATGGGTGCAGGAAAGTCTGTATTGTAGGTAAATTTTTAATATTCAATCCAACAACATGTAAAATACATAGCACAGGTTTTGTAACAGAGTAGACACCCATAAATACTAACTTATCTCATTCCGTCTGAAGGACCGTGAACTCAGATAAGGTTCTTGTTCTCAAAATGTTTAAATTCATTCAAGACAAGTGTATGCACATTTGTTAAAAATGTTGTGTTTGTAATTCTTTATATTAGAAATAACTAATCAAGAGTTGTGATTATTGCCTTAGGATTTTGAGATAGAGCAAATAAATACTTTAAACCATTCTGAGAATTGCTTTATAAAAATGAAATTGTTAAATGACTATGGATTCTTAGTTAAGACTCCCTGATTAAGCTTTCCCTTTCTTAGGAATGCCTGTCTTTGATCCATACTTAAAATACCATCCTCACTTTATTCTTTGCTTTACTAAAAAGCCTCTTTAAACAACCAGCATGTTCTGAATTTTTACAATTTTTTGCCTCTGTCCCTAGATTCTAGGTCTGTCCCTCCATGCTACTAACACCATTCTCTTAAAGATCATCTCCATTGTCAAGTTTAATGGTGGCTTTCATGTTCTCATCCTGTCAGTGTGCCAGAGGATATGTAAAAACTTGGATATGCCTGGTGCATCTTCCAGATTCATCAATTTTGCAAAAAGTCTCAAAAAACATATTTTATATCTAACAATTATGCAGGCAAACACAAAATTTGTGTGAAATTTGTCTTAGTCCATTTGATGTTGCTTTTAACAGAATATCAGAAACTGGGCAATTTTTAAAGAAAATAAATATATTTCCTACCGTTCTGGAAACTGGTATGTCCAAGGTCAAGAAGCCAGATCTTGTGAGGGCCTTCCTGCTGGTGGGGGCTCAGCAGAACTCCAAGGTGGTGCAAGGCATCACATGGTGAGGAGGCTAAGCATGTTAGCTCAGGTCTGTCTTCCTCTTCTTATAAAACTACCAGTTCCACTCTCATGGTAAACCATTAATTAATTAATCCATGAATGGATTAATCCATCCATGAGGGCAGAGCCCTTATGACACAATCACCTCTTAAAGGCCTCATCTCTCAATACTGCCAGGTTGGGGAGTAACATTCCACATGAGTTTTGGAGAGAAAAAAAGCATTCAAATGATTGCAAAAATATATGGTGCAACAGGAGACTTCAAAGAACTGTCATAATTACAGATGGCTGCTCCAACTCATGCTCACTAATGTTCTCATGTTGACTTCCATTTTTCACTCTACTCTTCTGGTTCTTCTCCTATCTCTGAGTGCTTCTCCTCAGATTCCCTTTCTAGCTCAATTTACTTCTTACATTTGGTGTTTCCCAAGACTTGAATCCTTGTTCATCTGCTTCTCTTCAAGGCTGGTACATAATCTGCTATGTGCAGTGGCAGACGAAGCAGGATATCAACAGTGGCTGTAGCTGTTCTGTATTTATTGTTGAGTGGCTAGTCATAAGCCTGAGTAAAAGGAATTGAACATTGTACATCTGGTGACTCAATAAGTGAGGAAGTATCAATTATAAGATACAGTGGTCTACATGCACATCTGAAAAAATAGCATGTAACAGGAAGCAAAGAGCCCCTTGACATTCTATGAGGGAACTTGATGAACAAACCCAGGGAGACCTGACTTTGGATGGAAAATAAGGATGTCAGGCTTCAAATATCTTGTATAAGGTGGGGTGAATTCCCCAAGTATTGAACAGTTATATAAGAAGGAAATATTTATAAGTACTGCTGCTTTCTTTTTGTTCCTTCTGCTACCTAATACACTGAAATGATGAAGGACATCTTGAAGTCATTTGGCAAATTCCTTCTCTGCTAAGGCCATAATCAGGCCAATATTGAAGTATGCCATCAGAGAAAAAAGCAGCATCTCCTGGAGGCAACAAAAAATGCCGAAATGAAGACTCTTACTTGGAATACCCCTTAATAAGTAATGATTATGCCTTGAGCAACAGCTACCACATTTCAACAGTGTGTCTACAAAGACCTTCTTCTCAGCAAAAGCACCAAAAATTCATCAGATTGGCAGCACTATTTTGTCATTGCAATATTTACAAAGTACTCATGTTTTCCATAGTGCCATGCTTTACTTTTATCTTTTGGTACCTGGTAACATTTAGTTTACAGTAGCTTCGTGAACATATGGAAGTTGACTGAGGACATCTCAGTTTATCAACTGTTCATGTTCTTTTCCATCTTACCCTTGCCCCATCCTTCCAAAGTGAGAAAAATATCTTCATAAATTTTAAGAGAAAATTACTCAAACTTTCCTCTACCTGTTTTTATCTTCCTGGAACATACTTTGAGGAATCCACTGACAACTCCTTCCTTTTAATAGGCTGTCCTGCTGACAACTCTTTCCTTTTAATAGCCTATCCTAAAATTACATATACTGTAGATGCTAATTTCTAGTTTGTGTAATTGCTTCTGTCCCAAAATGCGTTTGTATCTTGCCTTTGCAGCGAGGAATGACTATATCTCCATGAATGCTACATACATTACCATATTGTAATGTAACACCAAAGGCACTAACTGCACCAGCTTTTTATTTGTTGTGATCCTGAAAAACACATGGTCTTCACATTTTTTGATAAAGATCATTTAAAAAATATTTATGGAATATGCATGTCAATCCCTGATATATTGAAATCACAAACTTTCACATTATGCTGTTGGCTACACAACAGGGCAATATCTGGAAACACTTTGCCTTGGACCCCTAAAACAGGAAAGATTTTATATACTTCATTGTCCAGAGTTATCTAGAGACCAAGTGATGTGAAGTGCTCTGACAGTTTCTTGATTTCATTCAAATAAATTTCTAAAAACATTACCTTTAAGATGGCTTTCCATTTTGCATTTTATGCATATACTTGGATTTGTAAGCACAGAATTAGTGCAACTTTTTGCATATCAATCAGAGCTTTTTAATGTCTGAATTGGTTAGTGGATCTTTTGCAACATGCATTTTCTGTGCACTGCTAACCTTGCTCTCAAAATCATGCTATGGACAGCATTTATGTTTGTTCAACTCAGGAATGTTGTTACTTTAAGCAGCCATGCTCATCCCATTTAAAAATATACCATTGAGCTATACTGATAGAAAAAGTAAAAAAGAAGAAGCCTACTACTAACTACACAGCTCAGTATATTTCCTATGCTGTCCATTAGTTCTGTTTTTATGCTTAGTTTCTCCAGTGAATAAATACAACCATGTAGATTAATTTTGCTCTGTTTCCATTTTGCATGAACATGCGTTATTAATTTAGCATGGAACAACACGTGGTAGATTACTGAAAGATTTGAATTTGAATTTCAATCCCACCTCTGACCTTAATGAGCTCATGATCTTGGGTAAGTCTTTTCTATTCTTGAGGCCTTGTTTTCCTTAATTCAGTTTTTATTACAATTTATTAGGAAGTATGGGGTATGACTCCATCCTCCATGGATTGAAATCCTGGCTTTGCCTCTTAATACATAAGCGGCCTCAGCTAAGTTACTTATATGTGCAACAATGGTGATAATAATCCTACCTTATAGGATTTTTGGAAATATTAAGTGAGTTTATTAAGGCAAATTTATACACAGCTTGCACTGGCAAATCACTCACCAAATATTAGATATCCTTATCTAGAAAATTAGTCTATTTGACCAGATAAGATTTTTAAAGTCTTCCAGTTCTACAATTCTATTTCTTTGCTTGTGTATAAGCTCCTTAACAAGGCTTCTGTGAAATTATTCTCTCAGAATATTTAGCACAGAATTTTCCATGTAGTGAATTCTCAAAACTATTTGATGAATTAAATAAAAGTAATAGAAAAACCTATATTAAAGCAAAAAGATAACTCTTTATCTACTATTGCCAGAAAATTTTCACCCAAGGGTCTTTCATAAAAACATATAATTTAAAAATGTTTTAAAAACATCAATTAAGACAAACAATTTTAATGCATTGACCAATTTTCAGATTCCAGTTTCAAGATGAAAATTGATATTCTATCATAAGTAGAAATTAGATTGCCTGAGAAGCAAGGTATTTTAAAAAGTAATGATGAGCACATTTCTTAACCAATTTAGACAGTTCAAAATGGAATGCAAACTGCATTTAGAAAACAATATGCAGTGTCAATAGATGGTAAGTCTGACATTTGAAACTCACTTTATCATTCATTGCCTTCTCATGTGGATATGAAATTCCTTTGTGTTCTCTTAAAAATTGAAAGTGTTTTGTTCTTGTAAGTGACTCACTGAAGCTGGATGCTATGAAAAAGGATTGCAAAAAGAAATAAAAGTTGGTAAAAATGATTGAAAAAGTCAGTTGAATACCAAGCCATCCCTTCTTTGTACTCCAATCATAACTAGGATATATATCTTATAGTAATTAACACATTATATTATAATGACCTATGTATGTGACTTCTCCTTAGCAGACTATGAGCTTTTTGGAGTGGGGACTGTGTGTTATTATTGATCCTGTACTCCCACTGTCTACTTTCTGATACAGAGTAGGTATTCTATAAATGTCTGTGAAATAAATAGTTGAATAGATAAGTGGAAGAAGAAAATAAATAAACTCACCATTATCTTTTATGTCTCTAAGTGTTATGAAATCCCAAATAGCAGTTTCTTTTCAGGTGTTTGTTCTCTTGTTTCCTACTTGGCATTTTTTTGAATATCATCAGAAAAAGAATGAATGAGCAGGTTTTATGGATTCTCAAGATTTGAAAAGTAATTTTTGTGTGACAGGTTAGCAGGCTGGAACTACCAAACTGATTGACTGAATTCCCAAGTTAAAAGCAAAGTTGGACGCTGGGACACAAGTGCATGGGCATCCTGGTTAGGAAGAGCTCCGATGGTTTATTTCTGATGCTTCCTCCATAAAATCTCATGAAATGATTAATATTCTTGGATTATAAGAGGTTTTGCCTTTAGACCTTTATCTGGCTACTATCTGGCTACTTTCACAGTTCCAGTACTCACAGACTGCTGTGGGAAATAGAAAAATAAAATGAATCCAAGATATAAAAATTGCAATGTTTAGAGAAAGAGGGTAGGTCCATATGAGACACTGAACTTAAGGCAGTATGCATATTTCTAGTATAGTAGCTCTTAGGAAATTAGGTAATTCAGCTCTCCTCCTCCCTATTTCTCATTTGCTACATGTTTATCTCTTTGAATAGCAGATAAGCTATAATTTTATCTGGGCAAGTATCTAGGTCTTCGATTTCCTTATATCTTCTTCAAGACCTTAAAAATGGTACTATATAAGGAAGGTGTTGATGATGGATTGATTTTTGTTTGTTTTGTTTTT
>CAUYQU010103065.1:0-33602 GCA_963574635.1 Cheracebus regulus | reverse complement strand
CCCCCCCGCACGACCGCGCCCGCGGGGCGCGCCGCGCCGCCGGCGCAACGGGGCCGCGGCGAACCCGGGCCATTTCTCCGCCCGTCGAGTGCCAGCGGGTTCTTGGTGTGCGTCTCCGGCCGCCCCCCCCGCCCCCCCTCCCCCCCCGCCCTCCCCCCCCTGCCCAGTCTTCAACTGTTCACTGAGTGTGGACTTGGGGCCCAGGTTGCGGCTGTGGTTTCAGAAATGACTCCTGGGGGAGGTGGGGAAGGATCGTAAACTACAATTCAAAGGCATGACCCCAGGGTACCCCCTCCTCCCACTGCCACCAAGGCCTGCTGATTCTGCCTTCCAAACTCCTTTCAGACCCTCTCCTCTCCAGCTCAGGGCCTCAGCAGCAGCCAGGCCTCATTCTCACTCTCTGATGGTCTCTGCACCTCAAGGCTCTCCCCTGCCAATCCATTCTCCTCTGTGCTGCAAACCCCATCTCTCTTTGCCTCCAGACCCTCCACCCTTCCAGAGCCCCCAGGATCAAGGTCACATCTCTTAGCCTAGCCTAAAGGCCCTTCCCTTTCAGCCTCATTCTTTTTTTTTTAATCAGGTATTTATTGGGCATCCCTCCTTTGGCGAGCACTGGAGCTGCGGACTGTGGATTCTGGCCCCAGCACTGTGCCACTCCTCTCAGCGGAGCTCACTGCCTCAGTTTCTCCCCCTCCTTTCACAAAGCAGTGGGAGAAACATTTATAAAATGCAAATCTGAGTGTCATTCTCCTGCTCAGTTTTCACTACCCTCCATCCACCCATCCCTGCTAGAGCTGGACCCAACATCATTCCCAGAACAAAACCCATTTTGTTTGCATGCGGCTGGCCCCTCCACCAGGATTCCTTTGCTCCTTTTTCTTCATTGGTGATGACCTGTTCTTCCTACCATGTCCAGCTCCTAATGTTTTTCTCTTCCAGGTCTCAGCCGACGAAGGAGCTCAGCACACACCCTGAACCAGGCCTCCAGCCGAAGCCATGCCCTGCTCACCCTGTACATCAGCCACCAAGCTGTGAGTGCTCAGCCTGGGAAAGTGCTCGCCCAGGGCCAACCAGCAAGGGTCTGTGTCTGGACATACAAGCCAACTTGGGCATGCATGGGGGGCAATAGTGGAAACCCTTGGCCCTGTAACCAACCTTGTAGCTTTGATGGGGACGGTCCCTCCCTAGACTGCATGAAGCCCTGATCCCTCAGGCCCAGCAGATGCCTCCAGTGGAGCATGGGGAGCCCCCTGTTGGTGGGAAGCTGTGCTTTGTGGACCTGGCAGGCAGCGAGAAGGTAGCAGCCACAGGATCCCGTGGAGAGCTGATGCTGGAGGCCAACAGCATCAACCGAAGCCTGCTGGCCCTGGGTGAGACCTGGGGGCCGCCAGTATGATTTCCTGTCCCTCCTCTGTGCCTAGCTCACAGCTGTCCACAGCAGGGGATACACAGAAGAGGGTTAAAGAGCTGTGATCCAGGCCGGGCACAGTGGCTCACGCCTGTAATCCTAGCACTTTGGGAGGCTGAGGCGGGCAGATCACCTGCGGTCAGGAGTTCGAGACCAGTCTGGCCAATATGGTGAAACCTGTCTCCACTAAAAATACTAAAGAAAAAAAAATTAGCTGGGTGTGGTGGCAGGCACCTGTAATCCCAGCCTATTCGGGAGGCTGAGGCAGGAGAATCACTTGAACTCGGGAGACAGAGGTTGCAGTGAGCCGAGATAGCGCCACTGCACTCCAGCCTAGGCAACGGAAGTGAGACTCCATCCCCGAAAAAAGAGAGCTGTGATCCAGGAACCAGAGGCCTCATTCTGGCCCTAGCTCTGCTGTTGACTTCTCCCTTCATAAAACACTGATTATGAATCTTCATAAAACACTGATTATAAACTCTGAGGGTGCATAAAGTTACATGTAATTTGGGAAACAGAACCACTCAACTGCAGAGGATGAACCCTCAGAGACATTTGGCATGTCCATTGTACAGTTGGGAAGACTGAGGCCCAGGAAGAGGAATGGGACTTGACCTTTCTGGAAGGGACTGGACCTGGAGATCCTCAGGGGCTGGGCCCTCAGCAGTCCTCTGTGGCACGCGTGGGAGATGCCCACGAAACTCCTTTGTGTTCAGTCCATTTGTTTGAAGTTTCCTGCTGAGTGCCTGAGTACCAGACCCTTTGCTGGGCATTGAGGGTCAGGGTGTACAGGGCCTTCTCTGCCCTCGAAGAGCCCCAGTCTGGTGGTGGAGACCAATCTTACAGAGTCATGAAATCACGTGGAAAGAGGGGTTTTTAGGGCAACACAGGCCTGGGTGGAGAGCCCAGTTGTGCGGCGTCCCAGCCTGATGGCCCTGGGCAAGCAATGTAACCTTCCCTCCCCAGGTCACTGCATCTCCCTGCTGCTGGACCCACAGAGGAAACAGAGCCACATCCCTTTCAGGGACAGCAAGCTCACCAAGTTGCTGGCGGATTCACTGGGAGGGCGCGGGGTCACCCTCATGGTACTTAAGCGGGCCCTGGCAGGGAGGGTTGCGTCTTGAGGAAGGGGCCCCCAGAGAGGACGCTCAGGGGGAGTGCATCCCCCAGGTGGCCTGCGTGTCCCCCTCAGCCCAGTGCCTTCCTGAGACTCTCAGCACTCTGCGATATGCAAGCCGAGCTCAGCGGGTCACCACCCGCCCGCAGGCCCCCAAGGTGAGTACAGCCAGGCACAGGCCGAGGGACAGGCGTGGAGATGCTAGGGGATCCGGCAGGGGCTGGAGCCTGAGTCCCTTGCTTGAAGTCTCAGACTGGGTCAAAGTTGGGATTAGGGTTGGAATCCTGGAAATGGTGTCATGGTTGTGTAGGGTGGGGTCAGGGTCCCATGTGTAGGGTGGGGTCAGGGGCTTATGCCAGGGTTAGGGCAGGTCTAGGGTTGGAGTCTCAGTTGGGATATGATTCAGGGTCTAGCCAGGGTCCCGGATGGAATCACAGTTAAGTGAGAGTTGATTTGGGGGCTAACATAGGGTCTTGTTTGGAATCATTATCTGGCCCAAGGTTTGGACAGAACTGAGTTTGGGATTGGACTTAGAGCTGAGTCCAGCTCAGAGTGGGGCCCTCCAGGACAGTGCAGTTAGGACAAGGTGCCCCCCTCCAGGTGGTTGTGGCCTTGTGCCAAGAGGCAAGGCTGATGAATGAAGCATGGGCTGGATGTTCGGCCCCAGTTACTTCCCACACCCGGAAGTCCTTGTGCAGTGCACAACTTGTACAACCGTAAAGGTGGCTCTGGGCCTCTTTCCCGACAGTCTTCTGTGGCAAAGCATCCCCAGCGTTTGGAGACGGAGGTGCTCCAGCTCCAGGAGGAGAACCGTCGCCTGCAGCTCCAGCTGGACCAAGTGGACTGCAAGGGTACAAGCTCCCTGGAGGCAGGGTAGGAGGGGGATAGGGTCTGGGGTTCCTGTGCATCCACCACCTCCGGCTTCCCTGCAGCCTCAGGGCTCAGTGGCGGCCGGCTAGCCTGGGCCCAGCAGAACCTGTACAGGATGCTACGGGAGTTCATGCTGGAGAATGAGAGGCTCAGGTAGGGCCCAGCTCACAGCCAGAGGGATGCGGCCCACAGCCCTCACTACTAGGCTGCTTCTGCCAAGCTGCCTCCTCTCCCTGTCTCTGGCTCCCCTATGTCCCCACCTGCTTCCTGGGCTGGTGCTATGCTGCAATGAAAGGAGCTGACTGATGCCCCCACCAGCCCCACCGCCTACCCCTTCCTGGCTTGTGCTCTCCCCCAGGAAAGAAAAGAGCCAGCTGCAGAGTAGCCGAGACCTGGCCCGGACTGAGCAGCGTGTCCTGGCCCAGCAGGTCCAGGAACTAGAGAGGTAAGCGGAGCTACCAGCCTGGAGCCAGGGCTCCGGATGGGGGACAGCTGGGAAAAGGCATGGCTGAATGAAATGGTTGAGGCTGGCCTCTAGATTCAGACCAACTAGGTTCAGTTTCCAGTTTTGCCGCCTACTAACTGTATCAGCTGGGGCAGGTCATTTCACTCCTCACTGCCTGGGCTCCCTCGTCTGTCAAACGGTGGTCATCGTCGTGCCTACTTTATAAGCTCATTTTAAAGATCAGAGAGAATGAGTTAACATGTTCTCAAGGTCCCCTTGAGAATGAGACCTGGTACCTGGTAAAGAGTCCAGAAATATTTGCTGGAAAGGGGATCTGAAGGCCAGCCTGGTGGTAGAGTTGGGGGCTGCAGGCATAGACTCTACGGTTCTTTCTAGGCGCCTCCTCTCTGCCTGCTACCGTCACCAGCCAGGCCCTGGTCTGGCCCCATCCTGTCCCTGCTTGATGGCCCCAGCTCCCCCTTGCCACGTGAGTCTCACTGCCCAGCCTGGAGGGGTGACAAGTGTAGGGACATCATGAAGCCTCTGACACACACTTTTGTAGGCACTGCCACCCCTCTGTTCCTGCCCCTGCTGCCATGTTTGCCCACTGTGCCAAGTGCCCCTGGCCCACTGGGCCTGCCTGCCAAGGGAGCGCCACCTGCCCCAGGTAGGAAAGGCCAAGGTAGGAGGGAGGGAAGGCTGGGAGAACTGGAGACCTTGATCTAGGAGCCATCAATCCAGAGCCCCAGGGATTCCAGGGCTCCAGGCTGGATCATGGAGTGAATGGCTGGCTTAGAGCTTCCTCTGCCCGGGTTTGAAATAGCTGTTAGCCTCACCCTCCCTCCTCCCGACCCTGCCCTCTTTTAGGAATTCATTCTATCATTCAGGTATTCATTCACTCACCTACCATTTACGTATTTACTGAATTGTGCATTCACTCACTCCTTCAGTAACTCCCCAAGCTTCTTGCTTTGTACCAGCCTCTCTTCCGGGCTCTGAGGATTTAGAAATAGACCAGAACTGTTCCCGCTCTCAGGAGGCTTCTAGTCTCAGGAGAGGACATTAGAAGAACACCTGCTACATGTAGAAGAAGGCAACCAAGATCTCACCCCTTTATGCCATGCCAACATTCTTGGTACCCTGTGGGGTAGGCATGGCCAGGAGTCATGGCTAGCACCAGGTAAGTGGGACACAGGCAGAACTGAGGTCACCCAGCGTGGGCTCTGGTCTTTCCTACAGGTGTTGGGCCCTGAGGCCTCAGGTGGCAGGCCCCCATCTGCCCGGCCCCCACCCTGGGCACCCCCATGCAGCCCTGGCCCTGCCAAGTGCCCAAGAGAGAGGTGGGTCTCTCCCTGGGGTGCTGGGGCTGGAGGGGGTGTGGTCTGGGGAACTCAAAGGCTCACCTCCCATCTCCCACTCACCCTGGCCCAGGAGTCACAGCGACTGGACTCAGAGCCGAGTCCTGGCGGAGATGGTGATGGAGAAGGAGGTGGTACCTTCTGCACCACCCCTGCCTGTGAGGCCCCTGAGCACATCACCAGGGCTGAGAGGTGAAGAAGGGAGAGAGGGAGGGGCCCTAATGTTCTCTGTGATCTTGATGCAGAACCACTCTCCTCAGGCCTCAGTCTTAGCTCTGAAATGGGGTGGGTGTTGAGAGGTGGTTTCTAAGATCTTTCTACTTCCCAAACTTGGAATTCTCTTTTTAGGACCACCTGCATGCCCAGATGTATGTTGGAGCCCATGGTGTGTGGGGCTGGGGTGGGGGAAGGGTAGAGGGTACCTACCCCCTGAGGCTTCTCCAGAGGATATTGGCACCCAGATGGACCTGGGTGAGGAAGGCCCCGGGGAGGGCAGGCCTTCAATCTCACTGCTCCTTAGGTGGGACCGGGGTTCCAAACCTGGCCCAGAGACTGGAGGCCCTCAGAGACCAGATTGGCAGCTCCCTGAGACGTGGCCGCAGCCAGCCACCCTGCAGCGAGGGGGTACAGAGCCCAAGCCAAGTCCTCCCTCCCCGTTGAAGGCCAAGTGGGAACCCAGGAGACTGCTGTGTGACCTCAGACTGGCTCTATGCTCTTGGGCTTCAGTCTCCCCATCTGCTGAATGGAGACAGCAGCTGCCGTTCTACCTGCAGCTGGGCTAGGGGCAGGGACTGGCAGTGCTATTTAGGGGAGCAGGGAGATTCAGGAGAAACCAGGCCACAGGGGATGGAATATATGAATAAAGAACGGCGTCAGCTTCAAGTCTGGTCGGTTCTATCCTCTGGGGTCGTCAGTCACTTCTTCGTGGGGAATTAGAGACAGGAAGGACTAGGACTCTTGGCACAGGTGTGTGTCCCCTTCTGGTCTGGAATAACCCAAGCTCCCATCTCCTTTCATGTATTATACAAGTTTTGATTAAGCAACTACTACTTGCCGTTGGGTAGGGTGGGGGAAATTGAATGACAAGCGTCTCCATGAAGGAGGCATGAGGGAAAGTGATTTGGCCTGGAGCACTGGGAGATGGGTGGGTAAGGGGCTCACTCACTCTGTGTCACCATGGGTCCTGGTGCTGGTGGGGATGAGGAGGCCTGGCTTCTTGTGCCACAGATCTGTGCTGGGACTCTGGGCAAGCCTTGTCCCTTCTCTGGACCACTCTCTGGTTTTCAGTCAATTAAGTAGGGGACACGGCTTCCTGTCCCATTGAGTTCTAGTGAGGGTCAAGGCTGTGAGCAATATCTGATTCATGTCATAAGTGCCCAGTAAAATCCTGTATTCATCTATTCTCAGCACTGCTGTAAAGAACCAGTAATTTAAGACTGGGTAATTTTATGAGGAAAAGAGGTTTGACTCACAGCTCTGCAGGCTGCACAGGAAGCATGGCTGGGAGGCCTCAGGAAACTTACAATCATGGCAGAAGATGAAGGGGAATCAGGCACATCTTACCATGGAGGAGCAGGAGAGAGAGAGAATGAAGGGGGAGGTGCTACACACTTTCAAACCGCCAGATCTCATGAGAACTCACTATCCAATCACCCAAGATCCAATCACCTCCCACCAGGTCCCTCCCCCCATATTAGAGATTACAATTCAATATGAGATTTGGGTGGGGACACAGAGCCAAACCATATCAGATGTGGCAGGTCTATGATTATGGAGAAGTCCAAGTATGACATGAGGAATTGAGGTGAGGAGGGAAAGGGCCCATTACAGAAAGAGCTATGAGGCTAACATAACTCTCCCACTTATAGTAAGGGAAACTGATGCACACATGGTTCATTCATTTGTTCGTTCATTCATTCAACAAACTGGTGGCTGGATGCCTGTAATCCCAACACTTTGGAAGGACGAGGTGAGAGGATTGCTTGAGCCTAGGAGTCCCGGACCAGGCTGGGCAACATAGTAAGACCCTTTCTCTACTAAAAAATAAAAAAGTAATTGGACATGGTGGCACACACCTACAGTCCCAGCTATTCAGAGGGCTAAGGCAGAAGATCACTTGAAAACAAGTGGCTGAGACTGCAGCGAGCCATGACAACACCACTGCACTCCCAAACAACACCACTGGCGAAAACACTGCCGTGATCACACCACTGCACTCCAAAACTACACCATTGGCTGGAAAAACTGCCGTGTTCACACCACTGCACTCCAAAACACCACTGGCTGGAAAAACTGCCGTGTTCGCACCACTGCACCCCAAAACACCACCACTGGCTGGAAAACATTGCCGTGATCACACCACTACACCTTAAACACCACCACTGGCTGGAAAACTGCCGTGATCGCACCACTGCACCCCAAACACCACCACTGGCTGGAAAACTGCCATGATCGCACCACTGCACTCCAGCCTCGAAAAACAAAGTAAAACACACAGGCATCAACTGCAAATCAAGCTACAGGTGACAATTAAGACAAACAAGGACCAAGGTAGCTTTTCCAGGGTGCTCATGGTCTGGTCACTTCATCAGTGACCTTCTGAGACTGGGTAATTTATGAGGAAAGAGGTTTGAGGGGGTCAGGGCAGGTTTACCAAGGAGGCCATGACTAAGGCATGGAGGGTAGACAGCATTTGGTTCAAGGGAAGTGGAGGGGCTGTGGAGGCAAAGTTACAGACCCCTGAGGTTCCAAAGGTGGTCAGGGCCGGGAAGTGCAGGGCCTTTCAGGACACACCCAGAGTTTGGGCTTATGCCAAGGGCAGAGGAGAGCCATGGAAGGGCCTTGAGGCATCACCAGCTTAGATTTGTATTCAGGTCACGCTGGTCACCTGTGGGAGATAGCCTGACTAGCAAGGATGAGCTGGAGATGGGGGACTATAAAGAGACCAGCACAGAGGAGATGACATCTCAGTCAGCAGTACCTGAGCTGCACCTCAGACTGGGCATCGCCTCAGACCCGTGCCCTGGACTTGGGCAAGGTCTGGGCAGGCCAGCCTTAGCCACAGGCTTGGGGAGCCCTCGGGAGGGAGCAGGCTGAGGCCAGAGGGCCAGCCAGGGAGCAGCTGGGGCTGCTGGAGGGAGGCCACAGCCATCATCTGGAACAGAACTCAGACTGGCCACTATGCTCCTCAGACCTGGCCTGAGGAAATCAGAATCCCTTTACCCCACCACACTCCCCAGAGCAGGACCGAGCAAGCAAAGACTCAGTGCTCTCCCAGCCATCATTCTGGAAAGTAGCTCTGGGAATGTGCCCCCCTTCCCTAGCAGAGTGAGGACCCAAAGATAACAGCAAGGTGTCTCAAGGAGACTTGAGTGTGCTGTGTGACTTGGGGTAGGCTGCTGGGCCTCTCTGGGTCTCCTGTACTGCAGGTCCCTGGCTCCTGAGTCTGTGCAGGGCTGGTGCCTGAAGCTGGGACTGGTGGGGTCCATTTGGTTTGGAGCACCCATGGCCAGGAATTGATAGACAACACTTGTAACTGGGCATTAGAGGTCTTCCACAGTGGTGGCTTCCTGGAAAGCCAGAATCTGTGGAGACAGAGCCCAGGGACAGAAGGTGACAGCCAGATGCCACAGACAGCCGGACCAGGCAGAGCAGGCTGTGGTTAAGCCCACAGACTGAGCCACCCAAGCTCAAACCCATGGGTGATCCTGGGCTAGTGACTCAACTGCTCTGAGCCCAAGTCACTTATCCCCAGAATGAATACAAAACACTACCCCCTTACAACACTGTCTTGCAGATGAAATTCCCTGACACGTGGAAAGAATGGAGTATATAACTTTGCCAGTTGCAGACAGTTTCACCAAAAGCAACCTTTAGTCAACATGGCAATTTGATGGAATTGACAATCAGGTTAAAAAAATGCATTTAATATGTGTTGATTAGAACTGTTTAGAACAGAGCCTGGTGCTAGAGCTAAATAAATGCTAGTTGTCATTGCTATTATTATTATGCATGGATGCTTTCGCTGCAAGCATTCTATGAGAACCTGCTTTCTTTGGGCTAGCATTGAATAAAGCACAGGACTTTTACCCTCATGGAACACAGACAATAAACAAGAAAGGGCAAAATACATAGCATGTCAGATGGTGATAAATGCTATGGAGCAAAATAGAGCAGGAGAGTGGCACTCTCGTCAGGGCAGGGTTGCAGTCCTGAACTGGGAGTTCTGGTGGAGGTGATGGGTGATGTTTGTACAGAGACCTGAGCAGGGAGGGTGAGCCTGATGAATGCCCTAACGTCTTTATTTCCTGATATTGGTAATTTCTATGCCATGTCAGCGTGGGTGGTTCTGTGGGTTCGTGCCTGGGCTCCTCCCCACTCCCCAGAACCTTTATCTCACTGCATCGTGGGCCTGCTTGCTGGGAGGTCCTCAGCCCCAGGCAGGGAAGGCCCCTGGCACCAAGCGTGAGAGTGTGAGCGCTTTCCTTAGTTGCCTTGAGCAGACAGAGGGGGACCACCCAGGGGGACCCTGGCCTCACTGGTTCATTCGTGTTTGGATGACGCCCGCTGGAGCCAGCCATGATTTTCCAGTTTCCTGGTTCCAGTTCACACTCCAGCTCAGCAAAACCCCGCTTCCTTTTCCAGAAAGAGACAGAGGACTCAAGGAGACTGGTCTTCACTACCCTTGATTCATAAGCCATGCATCTGTCAGTCAGTGACATGGTTTGGCTGTGTCCCCACCCAAATCTCATCTTGAATTGTAGCTCCCATAATTCTCACGTATTGTGGAAGGGACCCAGTGGTAGGTAATTGAATCATGGGGCTGAGTTTTTCCCATATTGTTCTCGTGATAGTGAATAAACCTCATGAGATCTGATGGTTTTATAAAGGGCAGTTCCCCTGCACAAGCTCTCTTGCCTGTCACCATGTATGACGTGCCTTTGCTCCTCATTCACCTTCTGCCATGATTCCCTAGCCATGTGGAACTGTGAGTCCATTAAATCTCTTTTTCCTTATAAATTATTCAGTCTTGGGTATGTCTTTATTACCAGCATGAGACAGACTAATACAGTCAGCCTCCTCCCTCTAGAACTGCCACTCTTCTAGGATCCCTAAACCCCAGGGGAATTCCACAGGATCCCAGTGATTTATCAAGACCCTTCAAATTCATCTGGTACTTACGAAGAATGTGTGGACTCAGAAGGACACTTCAAACTACAGGCCTTCTGCAGATTGCTGGCACTTGGGGGCAGTTCGCTGGACCCTGAAACATGGTAGTAGTTCTCAAGAACTGTCAAAAGAAGGTCTCTGCTACCTCGGAACATTAGAATTGGGGGAAACTTGGAAATCCTGAGGCACTGCAGGAATTTCCCAGGATTCCAAACCCCTAGAAGATCTTTCTGAAATTTTAAAACACTGTAGTCAAGTCAGGAGAGATTCTCTGGAATCTTTGGCTGGACGGGGATGCACTGGGGAAGGGACATTCACCAGCGTTTTAAAGGCCATCGTGGGTTTTAGAGTGCTGGCTGCCCAGATCCTTGGGGATCACAACTCTCAGCCCCCTCTCTGCACAATTGGGAGCATGGCGGAAAGCATTGCAGTTGGACAGCTCAAGCTTCTGGAAGAGCACTCCTGTGGACACTTGTACTTAAAAGGCTGTGAGGTCTTATCTGGGAGGCTGCCTCCCAGAAAGACTCCAAGACTGGGAGTCCTTATGAGAGCGTGTGAAGACCCTCTTGGGAAGAACACCTTACTGCTTCAGCCACACCAGCGTTCTCTCAGCCTCCCAAATGGGCCTGCTTTCCCTCCCTCAAGGTCTTCCTTCTCTTGGTCTAAGGATACATTTGCCTGAAATTCATATTCATTTTCAGTCCCTTTATGATAGGATTCAGCCCCTTTATGGCATATTCTGTGTCCTCTGAAATGTCCCTTTTCCATTTTTATCTTCTCATTTGGCTTCCAATGACTCATCTTCCTTTATTTTAGGCAAACAAACATGGCGGGACAGGTTGGGCAAGTCGGCATGGTCTTCTTACGAGCCACAGACTGAAAGCTACTAGAACTTGTAGATGGGTTAGTGCTGTGGCTGGAGAGCAGGACTGGAATCTGGAGATCTGGGTTCAAAGCCTGCCTTGCCACAGACCTCCTGTGTATGCCAGACAAGTCCCTGGCTATCGCTGACATCTACACGGGCTGGCTGGCAAAGAAGACCTTTGAGAGGACTTTTTTGAAAGTTGGGCAGAGGTGTCTTTCTCAAGAACCCTCATCCAGTGTATGGCTCTTCTGCTTATCACATGTTCACTAAGCCCCCAGTTGAAGACCAGGCCTCCTCTGCTGGATACAAGCGACACCAACCTGACCCTGGGCCATGCCCTCTTCTCAAGAAGCTTCCAGCCAAGTAAGGAAAGGACAAGCAAAGCGACAATCAGGAGGCATGGGGATAAATAACAGCAATTCGCAACTTTATCTGGTGCCAGGTACAGCTCCCAGCACTTGCCATGTTAACTCATTCATTTCTCACAACTCTGAGAAGTAGGTACTGTTAGTATTCTCACTTTGCAGTGAAGAAACCAAGGGAGGAAGGGGCTGAGAACTTGCCCAAGGTCACGAAGCCAATAGGTGATAGAAGTGGGATTTGAACCTGGCTGGCCTCAACCATCATGCCAGGTGCCACCCAGTGGGATCCCAGAGGAAGGGCAGATAGAAGATCAGCTTCTATCCGACTTAGGAACCCCTGAGGACAGTTGGGGTGCCTTCCTGAGACATTGTTCTCCACCAAAGCCCGGCACAATTCAGCAAGGCCAGACCAGGCAGAGGCACTTTGATAAAGCAGAGGAAGGGACTTACTTTCTCTCTCTCTTTCTCTCTTTCTTTTTCTTTTTTGAGATGGAGTCTTGATCTGTCACTAGGCTGGAGTGCAGTGGCACAGCTCACTGCAACCTCCTCCTTCTGAGTTCAAATGATTCTCCTGCCTCAGCCTCCCAAGTAGCTGGGACTACAGGTGCCCGCCACCACGCCTGGCTAATTTTTGTATTTTTAGTAGATACAGGGTTTCACCATGTTGGCCAGGAGGGTCTTAATCTCCTGACTACGTGATCTATCTGCCTCAGCCTCCCAAAGTGCTGAGATGACAGGCATGAGCCACCGGGCCCGGCTGAGGAAGGGACTTTCCAAACTTCCCCACCGATGGTGGATCCTTCACCACCCCAAAACCAAAGAGATTCTTTAAACACTACCCAATGCCCAAGCTGGAATCTAGACAATGAGAAACGCAGCCCTGCAGTCCAGCCTTTGTCCGCGGGACAGGGCCCTGGGTGGAGGCGGGACATCCCCGTGGTCTCCAGGCCACAGAACTTTGGGGAGACCCTCTCTCTTTGCCAGCCTCTGTCTGCCCTACATACCAGCTGTGGGAGGCTGGGAAAAGTAGTTCCTCTCTTTGAACCCCAGTTTCCTCCTTTGTAAAGTGGGGATAAAATTAGTTTACCGTATGAGGAATTAATACATGCTCACAGGGGATGACGTGAGAACTAGAATTGAATTCATCTAAACTGTTTAGAACAGAGCCTGACACATGGTTAGTGCTAAATAAATGCTAGTTGTTATTGCTGTTATGATTACTAATGAATGCTTTCAGCACAAACATTCATTTCTGTACTTGCAAGGGAGGAATTGTATCAATTTCTGGACTCGCATTATTACAGACTCATGAGCTTGTTGACATCTAGCTCGGCTAGCTCCTTCCTCCAGGGAGACCCTCCTAACACAGATTCTTCCAGGGAAAGAAGTGGAGAGAAGGACTCTGTCGCCCAAGGGCAAGAGCCAGCGAGGGAGGAGTTCCCACTGCCTTGCCAAGGCAACTGATTCAGAGAAATTCATTTGTCTTCACTGAAGAAAGGCCAGTGAGAATTTCCAGAGAGCTCTGCTAGCCTCCTGGTTTCAGGAAAGAGTAATTTTAGTCCTGCCAGAGATGTTGGGTTGCATCAACTCAATCAGCTAGGAGTTGGGGCAGGTCCCTGGAGGTCCTGCTTCAATGGGCAATAAGATTGGCCTGCAACAAGCAAAAATATACCTGTGTCCCCCTCCCGGACACAGACAAAGCCTTTGGAAGTTTATTCTTTGGTAACCCTTTCCTCAGGGGTGCAAAAGAAGCTACATCCTGGGCCACAAGCTCTGTCCCCAGGGCGCTCTGATCTCAAAGACACTCTGAGCTCCAAAGATCGTAGGGGCAGGATGCTTCTCCAGGCTGAGCCACCCACTCCTACAATCAGGAACCTGGATTGACAACATCTAAGGGCACCCCTGACCCAGGGCCAACATTTATTACTTACTAAGCTCTCCAAGGAGCAAGGACATGACATGCTTCTCATCATTTAATTCTCATCCACCCCTATGGGCTCTTCTTAACTCTCTTTAACAGAAGAAAAAGAACGGTGAAGTTACTTAGCTAAGATCAAACAGGGAGGAAATGGTCGCAGTCATGGCTGGAACCCAGGTCTGTCTGGATATAAAGTTCAGCCACCTCATCACCACAGCATGCCAGACAATGCCTTGGGAGCACTCCAGGCCGTCATGCAGGGATGAACTCTAATTTGATGACTCAAGGAGAAGCCACCACAGAGCAAGGGGTCTTTGGTTTATAAATTGTGCCATTGAGTAGCCCAATCATTCATTCCTTCCTTTGCTCATTCATTGATCATAAGGTTTAGGGATTTTGGCTGTGGTGAGTCCGATTTCCCAGTCTCCCTCAGCTGTCTGTTGCTTGGGTGGTCCTTCTTGGGGTCTGACCTGAATCTCCCCCATGGTTCTGAGTAAGTCAATCAACACTGTTGGCTGAGCACCTATTATGCACCAGCACAGTGCTGGGCCTCAAAGAGGAAGAGAAGGTCAGGACTAGGTACAGCAGACACTGAGATGGCCCTTGGCTGGGGAAGGGAGAAAACAGGCTATGAAGAGTCCAGTGAAGGGGGACCCATCAGCTCCAGTGTCTAAAGAACATGGCCTAAGGTCTGGATAAGAGACAAGACAGGGTCAGCGGAGTGCCTGAAGTGTCACAGAGACAGATCTTGGTTTGAACTCCATGTCTGGGTGACCTTCAACACACGATCGCCTGATCTCTTAGCTTCAGTTTTCCTACCTGCAAAATAGGGCTACTAGCAAAATAAGATTCTTTTTTTTCTTCAACTTTTATCTTAAGTTCTGAGGTACATGTGCAGGATGTGCAGGTCAGCCACATAGGTAAACATGTGCCATGGCTGTTTGCTGCACAGATACACCCATCACATAGGTATTAAGCCCCACATCCATTAGCTATTCTTCCTGATGCTCTCCCTCCCCACCACCCCACAAAAAGATTCTTTTTTTTTGTTTTTAAGATGGATTTTCACTCTTGTTGCCCAGGCTGGAGTGCAATGGCGCAATCTCGGCTCACTGCAACCTCCGCCTCCTGGGTTCAAGTGATTCTCCTGCCTCAGCCTCCCAAGTAGCTGGGATTACAGGTGCAGGCCACCACACCCAGCTAATTTTGTATTTTTAGTAGAGATGGGAGTTTCACCACGTTGGCCAGGCTGGTCTCCAACTCCTGACCTCAGGTGATCCACCCACCTTGGCCTCCCAAAATGCTGGGATTACAGGTGTGAGCTGCTGCACCCAGCCTCCAAAAAGATTTTTAATAGAGGATTCAGAATGACATGCTCACGTGGTGATCCTCGTGGACTTGGCAGACAGTAAGAGCTTAGTAAAGTTATAGTAGCCTTTGTGGTCTGCAGCAACCGCACCCAATTCTGGTTCCCCGGCAAAAGTTTTTTTTTTTTTTTTTTTTAAAGGGCCCCAATCAAGCATCAAGCTCTCTAGCAGGGCAGGGATGGGCAAGGTAGAGGCTAAATGTTTTACACTCACCAGGGGATTTTACATGGGCTTGGGGCAAGGAGGCCTGGGCGCATGCCCTCATTGTACCTCTTTGAGCCTTTGCTCCTGGCCTCTGTCGCCGTCTGTACAGAATAATCTGTGAGCAAACCCCAGGGTGTCTTTTGGAAGTTCTCTGCTGCCCCCTGGTGGACAAGGGAAGCTCACACCTTAGCGCAGTTCGAGCTGTGGATGGAGTCCTTAGCTGGACAACCCGCAGTACCAAGTGCCTATGATGTTGGGGTCCCTCAAATGTACACACTTGGGATGCATTTTCACAAGTGACCCTCATTTGGTTATTATTTCAGCTCTGAAGCCATGGAGGGAAAGGATTTCCCCATGGTTCCCCAGCAAGCCACGAGGACTAGGACTCAAGTCTCTGGATGGCCTTGATTGTAGAGATGAGTAATGATGCCTAGAAATCACAGGGCAGTGAGAACACCCCTCCATGTCACCAGCCATGGATTTATGGGTGCTGTGCACCTCCAGCTACGCCATGGGGCCCCTGAGTGGACAGGCTGTGGCTCGAGGCTGTAGAAGCTGAGCAAGGTCAGACATTGGGGGCAAGGAGAGGTTACCCTGCCATTCCACCATTAGCAGGGGAGGGCTCACACCTTGACCCACCCTCTGGTCTGAGTCCCAATGTCCCTGATGTCCCTGTGGGTCCAGTCACTAGGTCCTAGCACCCTGGCCCAGCCCCTTCCCTCTTCCTGGAAAACCTCCTAGGGAGCTGCTTTCCTGGGTCTCCAGCTTACGCTGCCTCCTGATTGATCTCTCCCAGTTACTAATCTGATTGGCCTTCACTTCCAAAAACCCGTCAGCGCCCCCTGTGCACTCTGGAGCAACACCCCTCGGCCCTGCAACACTGTCCCACCTACTGGTCATCAGCCATCTCCCCAGACTTGCTCTCCCCACTCCCTTCTGTCCCCAAGCTCCAGACCTGTGGATTCATTTTTATTTTTTGGATTACAACTGCATTTCTTTCTCTCTGTGTTCTTCCTCTAAACCTTTGCAATTGCTGTTTCCTGTGCCTGGAACCCCTGCCCCTCCACCACGCACCCTGCACTTTTGTCTGGCTCCCTCTTACTCTTGGGGTCTGACTCCCCTGCCCTGGCCTCTGCTTCCCCAATCACTGCAGCCCCCATCCAGTCTTATCATCATCTCACCTCGTCTGTTCCCCAACCCCAGGTCTTGAGGGAGATCCTGGAGGCTGTCACATCCCCATCCTGTCCCCAGCACCAAGCATGGAGTGCATATTTGGCAAAAGAATAAGTGGACACAAGAATAAATGATGAGGGGAGAGCCTGGGAGCTGCAGTCAGGCCTATCTGGCCCCAGGGTCACACTGGGTGACCTTGACCAAGTCCCATTCCCTCCCTGAGCCCCAGTATGTGCATCTGAAAATTGAGGCCTCTATTCCGTATCGCACTGGACGCCCCGAGGCTCTGAGTCCTCCTGCAAGGGGCAAGCCCCTCCCCCACAACCAAATGGTTTTAGAACTTAGCAATTCCCATGGTCTCTGCCCTAGGAAGGCAGGGACCCCAGAGCCTCCAGCCTCCCACCCCAGCAGCCAGAAGGGGAAGAGGGGTCGCAGCTCTCTGACCACTGTTGGCCTTGCAACCTCGTGCCCCAAGGTTAATTTTTAAAAAGCAGTCAAAAGTCCAAGTGGCCCTTGGCAGCATTTACTCTTTCTGTTTGCTCTGGTTAATAATCTCAGGAGCGTAAACATTCCTGGAGGCAGGAGAAGAGATCAACATCCTGGACTTCTCCTCTGGGCCCCTCCCCACCCCTGGAGAGGCTGTGCAACTGAATCAACAGCCCTGTCGAGAGAGGCTAGGACGGGGCTTCTCCGCCCCTGTGAGTCTCAGGCTTCCCATCTGGACAGTGGAGTTGGTAACGCTAATCATGCAGACCTAACATGAGGGGCAGCGAGCCATCTTGGTGCACTGTAAGCAGGCTTAGCAGGGTGACCTTATTCCTATTAATGGTTCATTGTTATTTATTTATTCTTATACCAGGCCTGCCTTCTCCAGAGACAGACGCCCTGAGCCACCACACAGGTAAGGCAGTGGACAGTTTACAGAACACATCCTCACATGTTGTCTCTCTTGACCTCTTGACAGACAGAAAAAGAACTGTTATCTGCAGTTCACAGATTAAGAAAGTGGGCTTTAGAGAGAGAAAGCCACCCCCAATGTCACACGGAACAAGGAGAAGTTGGGGTTACCACTTCCTCACTACCATCATGAACCAAATCATCAAAGATTAAGGAACTCTGTGAACACAAGGAACACAAAGATAACTGTTTCAGAAAACTAAACCAAGACAGTAACTGTGTTAAACTTACATCATGGCTTTGAGCTTCCTAGCAGCCAAAGCAAGAAGGGAATGCCATCACTGGCCAAGGTTAGGGTGACGGAGCAAGAGAAACACATTTATGAATGAACGCACACTTGTTCCGGATACCAGTGAAAGAGGGATGGACTGACTGAATCTTACAGAAGGGACATGATACACCATTTTTTTCTGCACTGACTACATAAGGAACCCCACTATTCTCACATAAGCAGAGATCTTATTCTTGGGACTGCCTGACTGAAGAATTCATTCTCAGCTCTAGCAGACAGGTGGCTGAGAGTATGGAATGTTCCATGCCAAGAGCAGAAAAGATGTAAAGACAGTAGCTTTGACCACTGGAGAAAGGAAATTCATAGAGGTCTGTGGTATTGCGGGCAAAAGTGTTACAGACAAACTGACCTGGGTTTTAAAAAAAATTCTCAATTAAAATCTTAAATTTAGGTTGGGCATGGTGGCTCATACCTGTAATCCCAGCACTTTGGGAGGCTGAGGTGATAGGATCACCAGAGGTCAGGAGTTCGAGACCAGCCTGGCTAACATGGTGAAACCCTGTCTCTACTAAAAATACAAAAATTAGCCAGGCGTGGTGGCTAATTAATTAATAATAATTAATTAATTAATAAAACCTTAAGTTTAATAACTACCATATTAGTTTCCTAGGGCTGCTAGGAAATGTGTCTTCTCTCAGTGCCGGAGGTCAGACATCTGAGACCGAGGTGTCAGCAGAGCCACATTTCCTCTGAGGCCTCTGGGAAAGTCCTTCCTTGCCTTTTGCTGGCTTTTCGTGGCTGCCATCAGTCCCTGGTGATCTCTGACTTATGGCCACATCCCTCCCATCCTGGCCTCCAGTTCACGCCACACCTTCCCGGTGCGTCTCTTTGTCTCTGTGTCTGAGTCTCCTTTGTCATTCTCTTATAAAGATACTGGTCATTGGATTTAGGACCCCTGCCATCAGTTTGACGCCTCATCTAACCAATCACTTCTGCAATCAGGTTCATTCTGCAGTTCTGGGTGGGCATGGATTTTGGAGGGGGCACTGTTCAACCCACCCCAAACACTGAGCTCTTATTTCTAAGCTGGGACTGTCCCAGTGCATCGCAAGTGCTCACTCAACAAGGCCAGGAGCGAGGACTATGATTACCCCTCTTTACAGATGAGGAAACCACGGCACTGAGAGGTAAAGCGACTTGCCCAAGGTCACACAGCAGTGAGTGCCACCGTAGGCTGTCTGACCCCCGTGTCCATGGTCTCAACCACGCCTTTCCCAGCTACTCCACTCCCGGCTAGGGGACGCTGGACAAGTCACTTCACTTCTTGGAGACTCAACTCGTCTGCCTGTAAAGGGGACAAATAGCGTCTACTTCATAAGCTTGTTGTGGGGATTCAGTGGACGTCTGTGGCATGTGTAAAGTGCCTGGTACGCAGCCAGCACAGAGCAGGTGCTCAGTGAATGGAAGCTCAGAACTGTCATCATCGTTAATGTCTCGATTATTTGCAAAAGCCAGGGCAAGCCTGGGGGTGGGAGAAGGAGCTCTGGGGACAGGACACCTGGGTTCTGGTCTTGATTCTGCCCATACACCTCCCTGAGGTCTCTGGCAAGTCACTTCCTCTCCCTGGGCCTCAGTTTTTTCCTCTGAGAAATGGGCCCAATCAGGCTTGACCTGCTGGCTCACAGAGCTCTGAGGTCCAGACGGCATGACTCAGCAGAAAGGCCAGGTCGCCCCCATTCTCGCTTGCCCCGAGTGACAGGTGGGGAACCTGTGCGAAAGACTTTTGGGGGACAGAGCCCAACTCTGGTGCCCCAGGGCCCTGTGGTGCTTGGCCAATGCCTCTTCTGAAGCAGCCACCCTGCTGACCCCAGCCAGGCTGCAGGGATTGATCTCAGCTGGCCTTGAAGCCATAACTGACCCCAGCTGAGCAGGGCAAACACTGAGGTCACCTATAAGCCGCAGGCCCTTTCCCAGCCTCAGTTCACAGCTACCCCCAGCAGGGAGGCGGTGGCCCTTCTGTGGCTAGACCGAGCCTGTGGGAGACACCAAGGCCGAGGAGCCCAGAGCCATGAGGAGCCTCGGGGCCCTGCTCTTGCTGCTGAGTGCCTGCATGGCGGTGAGCGCTGGCCCTGTGCCGACGCCGCCCGAAGGCATCCAAGTGCAGGAAAACTTCAACATCTCTCGGGTGAGGCCGCCACTCTCTGTGCTGGGGTGGAGGTGGTGATGGGGCGTGCAGGCAGGTGGGTAATGCTGGGTAAATGCTGCCTGTCTCAGGGTCTCGGGCTCCCATTCAGACCCTCTGGGATTATGGGATCCTTGAAGGTACAACTCAATCCCCTGCCTTTCTGTGGGACTCTGGCTGACAGTCTATGAGTCAAACATCCTCACTTTCTGCACTATCCTCATGGGCTCCGAAGGGAATCCTTGTGTTCACGGGAACCCGCTCCAGGGACAGCTTTGTCCTGCCTGCCCCATGCGGGCACCTAGCTTTGCCCAGACCTCCCTGCACACCCCACTCCCCACCCTCTCCCTGTGGTGTCTTTCCCTTAGCTCTTCCTGCGTCCCCTGCCCACGTCCCAGCCTGACTGTGGACAGAGACCTGGGGTGGCACAGGGTGGGCATGTGGCTGGCAGCTTTCGGGTTGGGCATGCGGGGCTTATGGGAAGAGGTGAAGCAGGACAGAGATTGCAGTTGGGGGACATTCAGAGGCTTAGGCACAGGAGAGACCCACACAGGGGCAGGAGTTTATCCTGCGAGGGTGGAGTTCCAGAGCTGCCTTCCAGCCCCGCTCTGCCTTGAATCCCGGGGTGGCTTTGAGTAGACGCTTACCCACCTGGGGCTCAGTCTCCATGTCCATATGAAGGGTCTCACACCCTTCTAGCTGTAATGCCATGGGTTTTGTTTACTTTTAGGGACAAGGAAAGGTTGTGGCAGGGGGCAGTGAGGAGCAGGTCTCCTGTGGCAGTCTGGGATGCAAAGGGCCTGGGGCACATCGGCCTGTTCCACAGGAGCGTGAGGGTTCCCGCAGCCGTCCCTGCACTTTCAGGAGGAAGAGGCAGAAAGCCTGTCCTGAATGACCCCATCAAGTTCATTATACTTTGGAAATACTTCCCAATATGGGGCTGTGGGCTGCCTTGCGAGGTGGGGAGCACCCCATCATTGGAGAAGTAAAAGACAGGACTCCAGCTCTTGGGGGGCAGTGGTTGATGGAGCTTTAGATAGATCCCACATCTTGATAGAGTAAGCCCTTCTGTAGGGCAGGCTGGGACCCCAGCCATATACCTGCTTCCTGGGCTCGCTGTGTTGCCTGAAACTCCACTCTTGGGGATCTGTCCTCCCTTGAAGGCATGTGGTTGCCAATTAGTCGTAAGACATTATTCCTTAAAAGGATAAGTCATCGCGAGGAGGAGGAGGAGGAGGTGGAGGGCGGTGAGCGGATGTCAGCCAGGTCTGCTTTGAGGCCTGAGACTGACCAGACCCCCAGAGCTCACCTGCCTCCTAGATCTACGGGAAGTGGTACAACCTGGCCATCGGTTCCACCTGCCCCTGGCTGAAGAAGATCATGAACAGGTTGAAAGTGAGCACGCTGGTGCTGGAAGAGGGCGCCACGGAGGCGGAGATCAGCATGACCAGCACTCGCTGGCGGTGAGCTGAGCTCGTCGGCGTGGGGCGGGGAAAGCCGAGAGGGACCAAGAGAGCCCCGCCGGCCTTCCCAGCCCCGCCCACCCTGGGAAGTGCAGATCTCTGCTTCCAACCCGGACCTTCCCGCTGAACCCGGATCCCTCTCCTCTCCTCCACCAGGACGGCCCTTTGCAGGTGTCCTGTCTCTTCCTCAAGGGCGATGGCCCAGCACTGTGCCTGCTCTGCAACCTGCTGCTCCCCCTTGGACGTTCCCTAGCCCAGTGTGGGCACTCCTCCCCCCAGGGACCCAGCCTGGGAACTGGGCTCCTCTCTCCGCTGCCACCCATCACCAAGCCCTGCCCGTTCTCCTCCTGAATCCCCGCAGCCTGCTTACTTCTCCGCTCCACAGCGCCACCACCCCGGTCAGCCACCTCCCTTTCTTTCCTGGTTGTCTGCCACAACCTCTCCACTCTTTCCCCACCTCTGATCTCTACCCTTCCACCCCATCCGCTCTTCACCCAGTAGCCAGAAAGACCTTTTGAAAACTCAAATCTGCTCGAGACTCTTCCATGACTCCCAACTGCCCTGGGAGTAAGATTCAAACCCTTGATGTGGCTTTCCAGGACCCTCCCAGCACCCAGAACTCCCCGACACACACTCTGCCATGTACTCTGAGTCCTACCCACGTGGACCTTCTCTCTGTTCTGGAACTCTCACGCCTCCAGGTCTTTGCACCTGATGTTCCTTTGACTGGGAGGACCTCTCCCCACTTCCCTGGGCTAATTAATTCCTGTGGATCCATCAGAACTTAGGTTTCATGTCACCTCCTCCAGGAAGCCCTCCCGGACACCCAGGTTCAGGTTATATGCCCCTCTGTGTGCCCGAAGAGCACCTCACGTTCCACCTCCCACCCATGTGGCACCTCTCACACTGATAACATCTGCCTCCAGCCTGCCCGCCTGCCCCACACGATTGCAAGCTCCAGGAACCCCAGGGGTTGGGGTTTGTCTTTTGCTTTCTCACGTCCCCCCGGCATGTAGCACAGGGCTTGCTACATAGATGCTGCCCAACAAATGTTCATTGGGTAAATAGTGCTCATTGGAACAGTAAGAGCTAATACACATATGGTGCTTCCTCCAAGCTCTTTACATAGGCGGTGTCAGTGGATCCTCACACTAACCATGTGAGGTAGAAACTATCATCATCCCCGTTTTATAAATGAGAAAACTGGGGTGAGAAAGACACAGAACAATAATGAATGAGTGCAGGAATTCCTCACTCCATTCCTCCTGCCTCTGTATCATGAGTAGATTTGATTAAGGAAGGCGGTTCTAATGCTGGCTTTGCTAAGAGGCTGGCATGAATTAATCTCTTCTCTGTCCCTCCGTCATATGTAAAATGGGGGTCTCTTGGGGCTAGTGTGAGGATTAAAAAGACATTTGGAAATGTTCATTTCCAAATTAAAAAGCAAACAAAAACATGCAAACAAAAAAACTCCCCAAAACCAAGGCATTTGGAAAGAGCCCTGCGGGAGGGTGGGGTGTCAGGAGCATGCTCTCTACCAGGAGTGACCTTCCTTTTGGTTTGTTCATTTCTAGGAAAGGTTTCTGTGAGCAGACCTCTTGGGCTTATGAGAAAACAGATACTGATGGGAAGTTTCTCTATCATGAATCCAGTAAGTGGGTGGAAAGAGACATACACATTCTCTCCTTTGCTCGAAAATACCTTGGTCTCCTCAGCTCCCTCTGCCTCTGTAACCTTTTTTCCCATTTAGCTGTCATCGCCTTCCAAACAACTCCTCTTCCTCCCCCTTCTCCTCTCCTCCTCCCCTTCCCTCTCTCATTTCCTGCCCTCCAGTACCCTCGCCCAGAGTAAGTGATGGCACTGATTTCACCACTCTTCATGTCTTCTTAGGTACCTGCCATCAGCTGATAAAAATTTACTAAGCATCTACCATGTACAGTGAGCATGTTGCTAAGTGAGAGAGGGATTTGGACATAAATTTATTTGCTGGTTCAGAAAATGTTTATTGAATATGCTCTATGTGCCAAATAATTGTGTTAGGGCTGAATATATGAATGTTTGGCTAGATAGATGGATGAATGAACAAATTATTGGTAACTGAATATATACGTATATATGGATGGATAAATGAGCCAGTCAGTCAGTTACCTAATAGGTAAATTGATGGGGTGATAGGGGAAAGAAGGAAGGAGGAAAGGAAGGGAGATAAATTGATGTATGGAGAGGATAAATGGATTGAGTGATGGTGGATGAATTAATGTGAGCATATGGAGGAGATAGATGGGTGGATAGGGAGAGACTGAATATGGGTGAATTGATAAATGGATATATGGGAGGCATGGGTGGATAGATGGATGGATGAGGAGGTGATGTGTGGGTGAATAAGTGATGGACCTCCCTCTAGAAGAGTCTTCTGACCACTGATCCCTTTGGTCTGCCTGCATCTCCCATGCAGAATGGAACATAACCATGGAGTCCTATGTGGCCCACACCAACTATGATGAGTATGCCATTTTCCTGACCAAGAAATTCAGCCGCCATCATGGACCCACCATTACTGCCAAGCTCTATGGTAAAGGCTTATTACTAGATGTGCCCACTGGAGTTGAGGGTGGGAGAACATTGATTTATGGAAAGTGGAGTGGGTAAGGACAGGGAGTTTTGCTTCTTCTTTCTGACAAAACTCCAATTTGGAGAAAGGTGCAGCCATGGAGTCTCCCTGGAGGAGGCAAAATTCTCTTCTTTTGATCTCTAAAATTCCAGGCCCAGAGAATTACAGAGCCTCCAGGCCCTTAAAAAGAATCAGTTGGGACTGAGTGCTGTGGCTCACACCTGTAATCCCAACACTTTGAGAGGCCAAGGCAAGAGAATTGCTTTAGGCCAGGAATTTGAGACCAGCTTGGGCAACATACTGAGACTACATCTCTGAGAAAAATTAAAGAATTAGCTGGGCGTGGTGACATGTGCCTGCAGTCCTAGCTACTCGGGAGGCTTAGGTAGGAAGGTTGCTTGAGCACAGGAGTTTGAGGCTGCAGTGAGCCATGATTGTGCGACTGCATTCCAGCCTGGGCAACAGAGCAAGACCCTGTCTCGGAAAAAAAAAAGGAGGGGAAGAGTCCTCTGTGGGGACTCAGGAGACCTGAGTGGGAACCTGGGAGGGACCCCTCCTCCTCTTGGGAGCCTGTATTTCCCCAAGTGGATCAAATAGATTAAACTGCATCAGTAGTTTTCAAATTTTCCCTAAGTGAAAATCGCTGGGCAAAATCATTTCGGGCCCTTCCACTCCAGGCACCTGTTGGTTCTAGGCATCTCCTCTGCTTCCTCCTTGCAGGGCGGGAGCCACAGCTGAGGGAAAGCCTCCTGCAGGACTTCAGAGTGGTTGCCCAGGGTGTGGGCATCCCTGAGGATTCCATCTTCACCATGGCTGACCGAGGTACATAGCAACCCCCCCCCACCTCAAATTCCTGTCCCCTCTTCATCCCTTATGGGCCCCAGAGACCATCTCAGCCCCTGGATCCTTACTATAACCCTCTGAGATAAAGAGGGGCCACAGCCTCCCCTCTATAGTGAATTAGGAAGCCAATGGATTTGCTCCAAGTCTCACAGCTTATTCCTGGCAGAGCTTAGACTAGAACCCATTCAGTGTTCATTCTACTGCCATGTGTCTCAGGGAGGTTGTAGCCAGAATCCATAGCTACCTCTTAGGAGGCAAAAGAGTTTTGGGATTAAGAGCATGGGCTCAGGAATCAGAGTGTTATGGGATCTTTGGGGCATTGCTTTTCTGGCTGGAAACCTCTGTGGCTGGTGGTATCTTTGCCTGAGTTTTGCTTGGGCCTGCTGGGCTTGTTCCACCCACTTGGCCTGGCAGGCTGTGCTTGGCTCTCACGCTACGGGCCTGGGTCCCACACTTCGAAGGGAGACTGAGACTCAGGCATGAAGCGGCAAGGGGTGTGTGAGTGAGCATGGGGTCCAGCCCCTGCAGTCAGACCTGCTGGCTGCTGCCATGGAGTGGGCAGCTCCAGGTGCTGGCATGGGCATCAGCTCTCAGTGAGAATATGGCTGGACCAGGCGCACCACAAGCAGCTTCCCAGCTGGCACCAGGAAATGCGGTGGTGCCTGGACACTTGGAGATGCCAGGAAGTGCAGGGCCCCAGAGAGAGAGTCACAGTCCTGGCTCGGGGAACTCCCAGATCCGGGCTCCCCAAAGGGCTACAGCTTTTCATTCCTTCTCTTCACCTGCAATGTGGTGGGCAAGAGGCATGTTTCACCCCTGTTTGTGTTACAGCTATTTTAAATTTGCCATTTGGTGGGTCCCAAGTTCTTGTCCTGTGACAAGAAAGAATGAGATATGCAGACAAGTGGAGGGTGAGCGAGATGAAGGGGAGCTTTACTGAGCAATAGAACAGCTTGGAGGAGACCCACAGTGGGCAGCTCCTTTCCACAGCCAGGGTGTTCCAATGAGTGTTCAGCTCCTAGCAGAGAGGAGTCCCTGGAATGGGAAGCTCCTCTCTGCAGGCAGGTCAACTGCTGAGGCTGCACTCTCAGAGTGGGCATCTCCTCTCTGCAGGCAGTTTATCTTATTGTCTCCCCTTGTTTCTCTGTCCTCTCTTCAAATCTGGCTGAGTCTGGGGTTTTCATCTCTGTCCTTTCTTGGAGTCTGGCTGAGTCTGGGGTTTTTATGGGCCTCAGAGGGGAGGAAGTTCGTACTGACTGGCCCATGGGTGGCCATGGGCAGGCCCAGGGAAAAGCACTACAAGTTCTCCATCTGGTTCACAGGACTGGAGGCCCAGCCCCCAGGCTTCAGGCTCTCCCGAGCTTGAAGGTGATGCTTCACTGGGGACCAGCCCCCTTCCACTCAGGAGTCTGTCAGCTTCCTGCTGCTGTTCATGGCACCCAGGCTGTTCATACAAAGGAGTGCCTGCAGGCCAGTGCCAGGTTGCCATCAGCTGCCACTTGGCCTCCCTCCCATGCTTGTTGGCACCCAAAGTCTGGAGGGCTGGGGCAGCAGGAGACTGGGGTGTCAGCACTTCCCTGAGCATGTGCACACCTAGCCAGCCTGCAACAGCACCCTGGCTTGGCCTTAATCTTGCTCCAAGATCAAAGCAGGGACCAACAGCAGGGAGAAGCCAGGCAGTGGGAGCAGGCACCCTAGAGTCTGCAGTGGGCAGGGGACCTTCCTGGGCCCCTGAGAGTGCAGAGATGCCTAGGTCAACAGCCACAGCAGGGTGGCTACAGCCATCCTCAGGGAGCTCCTGCCCCAGCAACTCAGAAGGGGCAGGGTTCCCACTGTGCCCAGCTCGCACCAGCTCCATGGAGTGTGCAGCCCCAGCCACACCCCCTACCCGCAGCCTGGGGCAGGGGCTGAAGGTCCAAGCTGGGTCCATGCCAGTGTCTAGGGCTGGGGTGACACCACAGCAAGCTCCCTCCATGGCTCAAATGCTCAGGGGTAGCCTGAGGCTCCCCTTGCCTAGCTCACAGCCCTACCCAGGGGTGGGGGGAATTCCTCCAGGAGTGGATTGCAGCCATCAGTAGTGTCAGGCTCGGCAGTCACCCCAATGTGGGGCAGACCCTGGGGATGGCCCCCAATGGCCCCACACAGAGCCTCCTCATGAGGCACAGGAACCCAGTGCCCTCAGTGGGGTGGTCGCACCACTGGCTGGGTCCCTGAAGTGGGCACCACTCCCATTACCCGCCCTGGTCCCTGAAGCACAGCCCCAGCTCCATGCCCCGGGCCCACCCCCATGCTCTGTGTGCAAGTACGGCACTGCCCTGGGCCCAGTTCTGCCTTGAGGACCCTCTCTGCCCAATTGCATTGCTCCCCTGCTGGCAGGTGACTCAGCCCAACCCCACTGTGATGGCCCCCAGGGTGGCGGGCTCCAGGAGGCTCCCGGGGGTGGGCTCCAGGACTGTCTGCCTCCTCCCACACCCTCTCTACAGCGATGGTGGGCCAGAATGGCAATGTGGGCCAGGGTCTAGAGAAGCAGAGGATCTGGGCCCGGGAGTGGGTTCTACCTGGCTACACAAGGATGGGGGCAGCACAGTTGCCTACCTCAGGGATGCAAGGCACAGGGGTCCCAGCTCCACCACTGCCACTCCCACAGTCACTCCTACCACCACTGCTCCTGCCTCCCCAGTGCGACGGCAGTGGCCACTCTGAATGGCCCACTGCTGCCATCACAAGCACCTGGATTCAGACTTAGCTATGTGGCCTCTGGCTGGTCACCCTCTCAGAGCCTCATTTCCCTCATCTGTAAATTGGGCAAATTAATGCCTTCCTTAGAAGTTGCTGTAAAAGGCAATGCAATAAAACCATTAAGCCCAATAGCACTGTGCTCATAAATGCTCAGTGTTCGCTATTGCTATTCTGCCATGATGTCGACAAAATGATGCTGGCGGGGTGGGGTGGGGTGGGCGGATGGGAATGATGGTGCAGCCACCAGTCTGTTGCTTTTCCAGTGAATGGCCTTGAGCAAGCCAAGCAAGCAGGACCATTGATGAAGTGGACTAAGGCACGAGACGTTCCCAGCACGATGCTCACCAAAGTTACAAATCTGGGTCTAGGACGGCCCCTGAGCCTGGTCCTCTTACTCACTCCTCTCTCCTGCTCTGTGACCTAGGTGAATGCATCCCTGGGGAGCAGGAACCACAGCCCATCCTACAGCCGGTGAGTGCCTCAGCCCCCCACCCCGTCCCACCCGACTCTGCCCCAGGCAAGCTGCACACTTGATCCTGCTGCGGTAGGAGGCAGAGTCATGGGGAGGGATGGAGAGAAGGTAGTGATGGGCATGAGTGCTGAAGTCAGACTCGCTGGGACTCCATCTTGATTCTGCCACCTGGGATAGCTGATGATCCATCTGGACCTCACTTTTCTCATCTTCAAAATAGGATGATTACACTTACCTTCCAGGCTTGTGGTAGAATTTAATGCCCTATAGAGAAGTTCTTAACACAGTGCCTACAAGGGTTTAAAAGAAGTAAAACACTCAATAATGAAATAACAATACTCAATAATGAAATAATGATATTCAGTCCATGAAAATAAATCAATTGGTCTCCCTAAAAATCAGCAAACCTGGGAACAAGCAGCTTCTCAAATCATCTCTTTTCCTATGTTGCCTCCTGATTTTGGGGCTTCCTTATGTTTCCCTTTTATTTTCCTGCCTTTGGCCATGTTGATTACGCTTTCTTCATTCTCTTTTCTCTGATTATTTGGAAAATTACATATCCTATTCTACTGATGTATGTATGCACATGGGTGTATATCTGTATGTGTATACATATGTAAGCATCTGTAATATTTATTTAGAAAATTATTGAAAATTGAAAAACTATAAACCCTCCACATAAAGACAAAATGTGCTTGTTCCTACATAGAGTTAACACTGAACACATTATATATTTGCTCACATATTTTAAAAGAAAATGACCATTGCTCTTATAAAACTAATAAACGCTCATTATAAAGAAACTAATGCAGAAAAGTATAAAGATAAGTAAATTTGTTTTTTTTTTTTAAATCATACCACCTCAAAGCTATCAGCAGTTACACAATTTCTGGAATCTTGCCACAAATGTGGATAAAAGAACTTATAGAAAAAATGACTAATGGATGATCATATTTAGAGATACTGTTATGAAATGGGATTATACTACAGGGGCTATTTTTAATTTTTAAAAACATTAATTGTAGTTTTACTTGATTTTTTTTTTTTTTTGAGATGGAGTCCCACTCTGTTGCCCAGGCTGGAGTGCAGTGGCACGATCTCAGCTCACTCAACCTCTGCCTCCCGGGTTCACATAATTCTCCTGCCTCAGCCTCCTAAGTAGCTGTGATTACAGGCAACCACCACCACACACAGCTAATTTTTGTATTTTTTTTTTTTTAAGTAAAGACAGGGTTTTGCCATGTTGACCAGGCGAGTCTTGAACACCTGACCTCAGGACATCTGCCCTCTTTGGCCTCCCATAGTGCTGGAATTACAGGCGTGAGCCACTGTGCCTAGTCTTTTGATTTTTTTTTTTTTTAAAGAAACTAAAGTGGACTTCTTGAATTTTAAATAAATATTTATTCACAAGAAGATTGATGTCCTAAAGAGTCTTCCAAAGTCAAGGTTGTGAAAAGACATTTAAGAGGCTACCATCACTGTATATTTTTAAAGACTATATTTGTTGTATCCGTGATTTGAAAGACAGACAGGAGCACTCTCTTTGAGAGTGAAACTCTGTTGCAACTCCTCTCTTTTTTTGTCTTTCACATTGTCCGATTGATACCATTCCCATCTTCTCTGTCTCCATAATCCCATCTTTGAGGAGTAGTTCTATATTTTAGTGGATCCTGCACTCACCTTTAGTGAATATAACCTCAGCTTCTCCATTCCTGAGTTATTTATTTCTATTACTTTCTTAATTAGTACCATTTATTTGCCAGGTAGTGTTTTTGAGGAGGGTTCATGGGTGTTTTAGTCCATGAATTCTCCCATGTTTAAAAAGGTCTGTCAGTTTCTTTCATATTTCATGCCATTTTGCTTGGGTGTGACAGTCTTGGGTCATGTGTTCCTTCCGTTAGAACTTTGTATATGTTAATCCATTTTTCTCAAGCTTGGATTATTGCTGTGAAAAGCCCGAGACCCGTGTGATATTTCTTCTCCTTATAGGTGATTGATTTCTTTTGTTCAGATGCCCAGGAAAATGTTATCATTAAAATCAGCATCTTAACAAGGACCTGTCTTGATGTTGAAAATTCTATATAAAAAATTATTGGGGGTTGGGCGCAGTGGCTCATGCCTGTAATCTCAGCACTTTGGGAGGCCGAGGCAGGTAGATCACTTGAGGCCAGGAGTTTGAGACCAGTCCGGGCAACATAGCGAGATTCCAGCTCTACAAAAAGTTTTTCTTTTGTTTGTTTGTTTTTTAAATAAGCCAGCTTGGTGAGTGGCACTTATAGTCCCAGCAACTCGGGAGGCTGAGGAGGGAGTATTGCTTGAGCCCAGCAGTTCGAGGTTACAGTGAGCTATGATTGTGCCACTGCACTCTAGCCTGGGCAACAGTGAGATCTTGTCTCTATTTAAAAAAATATATCCTGGAATTCAATGCTCTCTTTTCACATACAGATTATGTTTCTTCTGCGTTTGAGGGAGCTCTCTCTTGATACCTTGAGTTTACCTTCCATTCCCTTTGTTGGGTTTTGCTACCTCAGGAACACTTGTTCTCTCAGCCGGGAGCATCTTCACCTTCCACATCTACTGGTTTCTTCCCAGTTGCTTTCATCTCTTTGTTTTTTCCATCTGGATTCACTGGGATTATCACCAGCCTCTCTTCTATGACATTCATTGCATTTTCAGCCGTCATTCCCTTCTGCAAACAGTTATTTCATTCTGTCTCTTGCTATTTCTATTTCTAATTTATTCGCTGGCTCTGAATTTGTTTTGGTTCTCAATTTGTTTCTGTAGGCTTGGATTTTCTCTTTTCTTCTTATTCTGTGGTTTGTCTCATGTCTATAATCCCAGCATTCTGGGAAGCTGAGGCAAGAGGCTTGCTTGAGTGCGGGAGTTCAAGACCAGCCTGGGCAACATGGCAAGACCCCATCTCTGCGTGCGCGCGCACGCACACACACACACACACACGCATGTTCTAATTAAGTAATTCTATAGCTTGCAGGCATTGAGGAATTTCCTTCTGTTTTTTGACTTCTGTTTCCTTCTGGTATCACAGGTTGGGCTCCCCAGGACCAACACCTGTACGGGGGAGGGCATGAAGGCAGGATTGGGCAGAGGAAGCAGTCCAGCTGCGATGCAGTTAGTGCCTCAGCCAACACTACAGGGCTCTCTGACACTTCAGAGATGTCCCAAGATGCTGCAAAGGGGCTGAGCCCTAATACCTCGGCGTTGATCAGTCTGGGAAGTGGGCATGACCTTGGGTGAGATGGCTCCTTTAGCTGCCACAGCCCCCCAGAAGGGCTGACCCCTGGGGGCTGTCTGACAGCAGCACTGCCGGCGGCTGAGAAAGTACTTCCATTGCTGAGGGAAATCCAGGCAGTTTATGAACGTGTCCACCACAGCTGGGCTCTTTCTCCTATTCAGGTTATTTATTTTTCTGTTCACTTCTGAGGTAGGTTTGGGTAGTTTCTGTATCATTTCTCTTCATCTTGCTCCTTCTTAGTCAGCTTTCTGCAGACTTTCTGTTTGTTCTGGTACAGTGGGAAGTGTCATTTACTCCTTGGCCCTCTTGCCACCAAATTTGAGCCGAATGCCACCTACCCCCAACCCCACCCTACTTTAGTGTAAGGTCTGCATGTTTTGTGTTCATCGACTTTTGTGAAGTACAAGGGATTGGTGGAGGTGGGGTGATGGGCTGCCCTGAAGTGCACTGTGCAGGTCTGAATATGCTTTGTGTGTTTCCTGGGGCTGCCATAACAGAGAACCACAAACTGGGAATTTAAACAACGTGCATTTGTTGTCTCACAGTTCTGGAGGCCAGAAGTCCAAGATCAAATTGCTGGTAGGGTTGGTTCCTTCTGCGGGCTGCGAGAAAGAATCCGTGCTGTGTCTCTCCCATGGCCTCTGGTGGTTTGCTGGCAGTGGCTGTTGGTGTTCCTCGGCTTGTTAAAAGCGTCATCCCAATATCCTGCCTTTATCGTTCACATGAAGTTCTCTCTGTATGTGAATCGCCCCTGTTTATAAGGACACCACTCATACTGGATTATAATACTGGGTCCACCCTAATAACCTCATCTTAATTAATTGCATCTGAACAATCTGATTTCCAAATAAAGTCACATTCTGAGGCTCTAGGGGGTTAGGACCCCAGTATATGAATTTTTGGGGATGCAGTTCAACCCATAGCATCCTTCCACTACTTCTGTTTGGAAGGACTGCAGAATGTTCCGGGTGGGGCTCATTATCCCTGTCAGGGGCTGGTGTGATATAATCCATCCTGTGGCAATATGTCCTGGCCCACTCAATTGCATATCCCTGGAGCTTTTACTTCTATTCCTCCAATTCCACGAACTCTATTTTCCCTTTTCACTCCTTTCTCTCCAGAGGCATTTTTACTACTCCTCTGTCAGCAAAGGGATAGGGTGTCACTCAGTTTTCTCCTTCTGGATTTAGAAGTATTAGGAAGAATTACAAATCTGATAGCATACCAGGCCTAGAGGTTGGAGGGCACAGCTGACACATTCTGTTCAGTTCCAAAATGTTTCCTCTTTTCTTCCTTGGTTGCCAGTTTTAACATTTTTGTCTTTTTAAGTTGGGTTCCTTTCCTTGTTTGAGTGATACTGATCACAATCTGGAGACTGGGGCTATGCTTTCAAACTCTTTTTTTTTTTTTTTTTTTTGCCAAATATGAGGTATTGTGGGGAGAACTCTAGAGGAGAGTTTCAATCTGCTAGTTTAATCCAGATGTCAACTAAATGTGTATTCCTTTATCAGTGTCAAGAATGAAACCATAACTCCCTTTGCAAAAGAGTGGAATATAGCACACTTTTATTTTCCCTGTTTCTCACCGTGTTTATCCTTTCAGATTTTCCCCATACCTGTTGTTTGTGGATATAATCTGAAATTGTTGACATTTTCTACCTTTTTTAAAAAAAATAATTGTTTCTAAATATTTACTGTAAATCACATAACCATGTTAGCAATTATTTATTATTTAACTCTATATTTTATTGGCTTTATACCTTACCATTATTTATTTGCCATTACATCTTTAATTTCTGGCATTGCAATTTCCTTCTCAATTGGTGGGATTATTTCTATAAGTAATTTTTTCAGGAAAGATACATGGGTGGCAAACGTCTGAATCCTTGCATGGCTGAGAATGTCTTTCTGTGGTTATATCATACGGCCAGTGGCTTGGATGAGTGAAGGGTCCCTGGGTTACATCATTTTCCCTCTTAAAACCCTCAGATATTGCTCTGGGGCTTCTGTCATTAAGTGCTGTCATTTATTCTGAGGGCCACCAGGCTCTTTATTCTTTGTCCCTAGGAATATCCAAGAAGGAGCTCTTCACGAATTTTGCCTGATTCCCTCTTTCCCTATAATTGGGCAACTCGAATCTTTCTTCAACTCAAAACAGTTTTCTTCTATTATTTATTTTTTTAAAATAAATATATATATTTTATTATACTTTAAGTTCTGGGGTACATGTGCAGATCTTGCAGGATTGTTACAAAGGCATACACATGCCATGGTGGTTTGCTGCCTCCATCCCCCTAATCACCTACATTAGGTATTTCTCCCAATGTTATCCCTCCCCAATCTCCCCATCCCTCCCCTAGCTCCCCATCCTCCAACAGACCCCAGTGTGTGATGTTCCCCTTCCTGTGTCCATGTGTTCTCACTGTTCAACACCCACCTATGAGTGAGCACACGTGGTGTTTGGTTTTCTGTTCTTGTGTCAGTTTGCTGAGAATGATGGTTTCCAGATTCAACCATGTCCTTGCAAACGACATGAACTCATCCTTTTTTATGGCTGCATAGTATTCCATGGTGTATATGTGCCACATTTTCTTT